>JAKTUJ010000024.1:0-202691 GCA_030556625.1 Petasospora euphorbiiphila | reverse complement strand
TAGATAAGGGTGGTAAGGAACTCCAGGAACAGATCTCCTTTCATGGTGTCGGTATTCCAACACAGTTCCTGCGAAAGGCATGTGTACCAGTTATATTTGTTGACGGGTGCCATATCAAGCGGGTATCATGAGCGTTCCATCCAACACTGTAGTATACTACTGGTTTACATGTTCTGAATATATTCAAGCTTTTATCAATGTGCAGCAACGTGGCCAACGCGATGGTTGTACCAAATCGTGAATAGAACCATCAGTGTCACACCAGCACAGATCCATTCTGTGAGGACAAAGGTCTCCATATAGCAACCTGGCCCTAATCTGCAAACGCCATCAGCATCGCTATGTGACTTCAAGACACTTGCCAAGTACTTGGAAAGCACCATGATCACAAAGACGCCGCTTGTGGCTAGGATTCCCCATAGCGTTGTGAATCCCTCTGTGCCAAAGTTATCGGCAACGATCGCCGGGAACGTGCCAAAGCAGAATCCATACGAGAATCCAATGACGACAGATGCACCAAGCAAGGATTCTGTATTTGGAGTAACTGACACGAGGTATTGGCCGATACCCATCAATGCCGCAGAAAACGTGATGCACCAAACTCTTTGTGCTTTTATCTTACGTCTGACAATATCGGAGATTGGGCCCGAGACCAAACGACCAAGGAAGTTTGAAAGAGCAATTGTGGACACTTGGAGTGCCTGTGCTTGACCAACGGGGATCTTGTTGTGCGGGTCCGAATCTGTAAGTGAAACAACAACATAACCAACACTGTAGATATATGTCTGGCCAATCCCCATTAAGCAGGCCAAGATGATGTAGAATTTGATGAATACTCTGCTTGTTATTGACTTGAAAACATGATGATCCCAAATCGGACTTCCTTCTTTGACAAAGACTGGGACGTCTTCAACAGGGACGTAGATCACCGATTCGTTATCATCCGACTCGGCTATGCTGTTCAACTCCTGCGCTGTAAATACTGGTCTCGGGTGATCCATCGACAATGTACTTGGCGTTCTCCCAATACCCCACAGAGAGAACATTTGGTGGAAAGACTTCTTTCTGGTGTCTGGTGTGAATGAACCAGAAAAGGATCTGAACGACACTGTGCTTCCCGACGTGTTGAGCAGCGATGTTCTCTCGCCTTGTAATGAGTTTCTGCGTTCAATTGGACTTGGTTTCGCCTTTGGCTTCTCCACAATATGGATGAAATAGGCGCATCCCAAACATATTGATGGAGCAAATATGGAGAAGAACCGTAGTAATCCTTCTGTGTTGCCTTCAAAGAACGTCACGGCAACCCATGAGTACAAGAGTGATGCAAGCGCATATCCAGAAACAGGAACAGCGCCGGCACTGCCTCTATGGTGTGGGAAGTTCGTCGTTGCACACTTGACTGTGGAGTAGAAACTGAGCACTGATGCGAATCCCGTCAACGCCAATGCCGCCATGTATACCAGGACACCTTGTGCAGTGTTCTTGTAAGCCCAGTGCAAAGTATGGAACGCGATGAAGCAGATCAACCCACCAAGTGCAGTGGCTCTCTGAGGCCCAATGCTGTCGATGATGAGCCCAGCGGGGAAACCACCGATCGATCCACCAAGACCAAGCGCCAGTGATAGACTGGCTGCCTCCTGTGCTGTGAGGCCAACGTGTTTGACAAGTTGCGGAGCGTAGACGGCATAGACATAAGGAGTACCGGAAGCGATGGCCACAAGAACGGAGGCAACGAGCGCCCATAACCGGGCCGCTAATGGAGGTGGCTTGTGTGGCATCTTCTGCTGACTCAGTGCTCGCCTCACAGAACCTACCCCTGACTCACACGTCACAGCAACTGGTTCCTCAAAGTCCAAGAGAAATCGTTTCTTATAAGCGATCCCCCTTATCGCAGTTCCCTCACCGGCATAAGCCGACAGGTCGGTTGATGATGGTTGTTGCCCGGGCAACAACCTGGTACACTTGTTTATACAATGGAAGCCGGCGAAGTTTGTTCAGTTTATGAACATTGGCAATTATGAGGTGATTTAACAGAATATTATTCAATGTAGTCGTGGTAGTGGGCTATTACGTGATTATAAGCGAAGATGGAATGAGCTTGTCGACATGCACAGCTATAGTTGTGTCTCAATGTTCATTCAATTAGAAATAGCTGCTAAGTCACACGCACGGATACTAAAACAGAAAGCTCTTATTCTGTCATTATTATAAAGTGTAGTTGCCCTGTGATTGCCGTAGCAACTGTGGTAAGTTGGTAGCTCCTACTCAATACTCAATTCACTTCTACAAGGGCATTTTGGCTTGAATCAGTAATCAAATACTAACAGATCTTGGTGTATACTTAACCATCTGGGTTATTGGAAAGATGATGAATAGGCGTGGACAAGCACTGCAGTCGCCGTCTGGATGTTCATCGATCTGATAACACCCAACTGTCGAATCTCAACACAATAGTCCAACTCAGAGAGAAGCTCGCCGGGAATTCCCTCAGCCTCCTTACCAAGTAAGAAAAGAGATTTTGATGGGAACTTGGTATCTTTCCCGAGCACAATAGACTTGTCAGTTTGCTCCAGTCCAATAAGCGTGTAACCGTCTCTCTTCTTCTCCCGCATGAACTCGGTAATGTTACCTATATTGACCTCCTCCATGGGCATCCAGTAGTCTGCAGTAACAGCAACGTTCTTAAACGCAATGTGCTTCTTGACACGAAGATCGTCCACGGTCATCAAGCCAGCGCCAAGAACATCACACAAGCGACAAATTCCTCCCAGATTTGGAGGCTTGTCAACGAGAGAACTAACCACAATGAGCTCGCTTCTCTTGACGTTTCTTACGTTCTCATCCAAGTCGAGAACTGATTCCCATGCTCCACTCTTGGTTTGTAATGAAGAGCTACCAGTACTAGTAGTTTCACTCTCCACAGATGCATTCAGTTCAGCAACAGACCATCTTGGAAGCTTTGTCTCACCGATTGGTACTGTAGATCGAGTGGTGCCAATATAACTCTTGAACTCCTTTTCCGTAATGATACCAATTTCTCTTGGAGAAACTCTCGACAAGACACCACCAAATATACCAACCAAGTTGAAATCGTCTTCAATATCCCACAGCAGCGCATCACCTGTTCTGTACTTACCAGTAACGGCAGATCTCTCGGCCTCATCATGCAGCATTTCTAATATACCATCAACAGGTAGGTCGATTTTCTTGCGACGAATCTCGGGGAAAAGCGACAATATCATGGAATTGGAGAAGTGTCTCACCAATGGCTTGTTAGAGGCACAATTTGGAATCAGATATTTGCAGAATTTGTCATAGTACTCTATTGCATCTTGTCCGCTCAGCTTCTGCGCAACCAAGAATCCAATTCTCTCAGCAGAGGTTACCAGCACGGGTTTTCCTTGATCCTGGAATAGTTCAAATATTGAATCTCTATTCCGTGGGTTCTCAATGAATTCAATGGCAATTATCCATTCCATTAGAGCTCTGACCCATGGACTGCTCTCCTTCTCTAGTTTGTTCATAAGTATAGAAGTTGTTGTAGCAAGTACCTCAGAACGGATCTTCTTACTGACCAAGATCAGTGATTCAAACACAAACACCCTCTGTAATTCTTCTTGCCCATCCTGTCTCTTCTTTGGCATAAGGAAGGTGTACTTATCACCCAGCACTGTATTAACGTATTCTTCGCAGAACTGTTGTGAAGAAAGCATAAGAATGGAAATAATGTTCACTTTTGCAGACACTTCAAGATCACCATATACCTTATGATAAATGTCTTCGGCAAACCCAAGCTCATTGTCATATTTCGAGGCAATAACGTGCTTTATCGTAAACATATTTGAGTCCTCCTGCACCAACGTCAAACAGGCAATGATCAGATTAATCAGCCATGTCTGCTCATACAAGAATCCAAATCCTCTCTGGTACCCTAATAGCTTTCTCGTAAGGCAAGGCAACAGACATCTTCTAGTCTGAGCTAATTTAACCACATCAAGTCCGATCTTCAACAAGATTTTGGCATTGTACTCGTTGTTGATTGTGTCCTGTAGTAGTCGCTCGTCGAAGAGTGTTTCAATCAGCATCATGTGCATATCTCTCTGTGACAAGATCAATCTGTCGCCAGTGACGTAGTCCCAAATGCTCTCCAAAATCTCCATAACGGCAATAAGATCAATCTCGATATAGCTTTTTAGGAGATATTGAATGATTTTACAACTTGACTTGAATCCCAAGTAGCTTCCATTTTGAAGTTCTTTTTCAAGAATAGTGAGAACCTCAGTTAACTGCTCTGGAATCAATGGTGTCATTTTCAAGAATGCAGAAAGAATCTTTAGGAATGCTCCACTGAATGCGTCTTTAATCTTGAAGTTCTTGTTGGTTATAGATTTCTTCATTTCATCATGCAGTATGCTCAGCTCTGGTATGCCGATGACGTCGATATCCGTGACATCTGAAACTTTAACATATGCCTCTGCAAAGAATTCAAGTTTATCCAGGTCCAAGGGTGCAACCAATGTATCAAACAATGGTTTCAAATCAATGGCAGTCCAACTATTCTTGAATAATTCCAAGCCGACCAATGGTTTAGTCTTTTCATACGACTCAAAATCTCCTTTCAATAGCTTTCCGAGTAGTTTACTGTACTCCACAGTCAATTCACCCACTATCTCAACACCACTAAATGCAAGTTCAATGAGGAATTCATCAGAGACTTGATACTGTTGAAACAATGCGTAGAATACGACTTGGAACTCCGGCTCTCTTCTAGCATAATTTATTTCAGAGCCATCATGATATGTTGAGATGTAGTCCAAAAATACCTCCAAGTTGTCTTTAAGAATTTCATAACCGTTGAACTGAACAAACCTTGTCAATGCATCAACCAATAATGGCACGTCATTGTCAATGTGCTTCAAGAACCTTATATGGATAGTCTGGAGCATTGTGGAAAGAACATCATCCTCTGCGGTTGACTCAAAGAGTTTATAAAGCTGCAGAACATGTTTGCGTCTCAGGATTGTTTTCCTCTTCAAACCTTTGAGAAGACCTGACGCAAGGTAGATCCTGGATGGGTCATACCATGGGGTAATCTCAACAAGAAGGTCAAGCAATGATGTCACCACCATTTCAAGAGTCTTTTCGTCTCTGTTCAATGACTGTAGTAGACTAGTGATGAAGCACTCGAGTCTTTCACCATAGGAACAGGTGTAAGTATCACCTTTCTTCTTCACTTGGAAGTGTGATCCTTCCAATGCATACCTTAGGAAAGTCTCAGTCAGGAAAGGATGAGCAAAATTGGACAAATCATCTTTTGGAACAGAAAGCATGAGCTCTAATGAGTATTTTCTAACTGCTTCCATGTCTGCCTTGAATCCCGTGCAGAGCAATGCGATACCCCAAGATGGTTTAATGAATGATGTTGGTCGTAAGAGTTGAACAAGATCATCATGTGCTGCGATTGCCTGATTGAGCGCAGTGTCAACACCAATGATCTCATAAAGAGTGGAGAATCTTTTCCACTCTTCAATTTGAGAATCTCTTTCTGCCATATCAAAGGAGAATAAGGAATTGTTGACGTTGTCGTTCAACTGCTGGATGGAAAGTCTAAGGATTGTAAGACAGTATTTCCTGTGCTCGTGAAGACTGCTTGTGAGACCTCTCTGGATGAGTGACCAATACTCTTCATTTTGGACAGCATTGTCAAACTCTGTGCATCTCTTTGTAGTTTTGGAGTTATTGGTGAGGAATCTCAGCCAGAGGATCAATCCAGCTGTATTGTGAGACGTCTTTTCGGATCTGGACAGAATGAAGATAGAATTCCAAACAGATTTGTGCAGTTGGTCGTCACTTAAGTCTCGCCATCTCAATGATTTGGTGGCCAGTTCCGTAATTGTCTCCTCATGGTGTGAGAGAAGCAACACAATCAACTTATCAAGTGGGTAGAATATTGATGAATTGTGGGAATAGAGTTTCTCGAGGAATGACAAGTCGTATTCAATTGGTATTTTAGATGAGAGAGTGGAAGAGTTTCCATTAATATCTTTCACAAATTCTTGTTCAAAGAAATCATATGCGTTTTGAGGAAGTGCCAGAGTCTTCTTTGATAAGATAACAGTTATAATGTGGTTAAAGATCAGTGTGTTGATTTCGGTACAAGCGGACGGAAGTTTCACCAGAAGGGGAATGACTCCATCAAGGACTTCAACATTATCCTGACGATTAAAAGCATCAATGATTTTGACAGTCACAGCTTTCGCAACAATTGTGTCAATACCATCGTCTCCACTTGACACATCCTCGATGAGTGTTAGGAGCGCATCGATGTTGTCTTTGCTAGTGAGATCTTCGGAAAGCTTTTGAACGAGCACCAACCGCTGTGACTGATCCAGTGAGTCCACAATCAGCTTTATTCCAAATGCACTCATCTTGATTCCATTTTCTATAACTAACAGAAGCAGAATTAACAGAGAGATGAGCTCCGATGAGTAGTAAACTAAACTTTTCCAGTCCAATCTGAGTGCTCCCTAACCTTTCCCTTTTCGGCGAAATGCGAGAATTGACGGGGCGAGTAATTGTGGCCTCTGAAAGGAAGTGCACTTCTTCCCCCACTAAGCCATTTTTTTGCCTTGAAAGGAGATAGTAGACCGGTGAGGTAAGCGCAATTAGGCTATATTGACAAGGAGAGCACAAGCAAATGTCCATTGAACAGGAAGACAACAACCCGGGTGGTGCTGCTACGCCCGAGGTGGCTGAAGATGAGTTCACCGACCTTCCACTCTCCCGTGGGGACGAAGACGAGGCCGAACAGGAGCCATCGCAGACAACTGAAGAGTCTTTGTGGGGGAAGAGCACCAGCAACGAAGTTGAGGAGGAGGATAACACACCGGTGACAAGTGAGGCCGAGCCTGCCACAGAACCTGCTGCTGTTGCCACGGGGACACAGGCTTATAGTCCTGAGATGTACAGCTCAACGACACAGCACTTGTTCAAAGACAGGTCTGCAGTGCACATTGAGATTGTGGACGCTGGCAAGTCACACGAGGGGAACACGAGGGGGTACATTGTCTACACGATCCAGTGCAATGACCAGAGAGTGAGAAGACGTTATAGTGAGTTTGAGCTCTTGAGGAATGCGCTCTTGCGATTATTCCCGACGCTGATTATCCCACCCATCCCTGAGAAGCACAAGATCACCAAGTACGCTGCCGCACCGACCAAGGCCAAGGAGGATGCCGGGATCATTGACCACAGACGCCGGATGCTTAGTGTTTTCCTCAAGAGATGTTTGGAGATTGACCCGGTACGTGAGAGCTCGGTGTTTCAAGATTTTTTGGACCCGAACTCGAACTGGTCTGAAGTTCTTGTCTCACCACCCTTATCAGATATCCCAAAGAACATCTTGAGAGCCGACCCGATTGACCCTGCACACTCGTCGCCTGCACATTCGTATCTTCCAATTCCCTCGACCTCGAACATTTACGTCAAGCAGACGGAGGAGGACAAGAAGTTCAATGCCGTGGAGAGCAATGCGCGTGAATACGAAAGTGTCATCTCGATTGGTATTGAGAAAGTGAACAAGAGACTTATCAGGCACTTTGCCGAGATGGGTGTGGAGTTCTCCGAGGCCGGTGCAGTTTTCAACGGGTTTTCTTTACAAGAGGGCAACGTACTTGCGCCGACGTTAGAGAAGTTCGGGCAGGTTCATGATAACTGCTATCTCTCGACTGAGACGGCGGTCAAGAGCTTCAACTACGAGTTCACGGAGCCGTTGGGGGAGTCTGTTCAGTTTGCGTCTGTTGTCAAGGAGGTGATCAAGTTCAGACAGCAGAAGTCGTTACAACTGGACATCACTGCGAGATCTCTGAGACACAGACTCAACTGCCTAAAGCTTCTTGAGCGTGGCGAGCAGGAGGCCAACAGGATCGAGCGGGCGTTGCAGGCTGGTCAGGCCAAGACTGGGCAGATCAACTTTGATCGGAAAGTCGCCAAGGAGCAGGAGCAGCAGAAGCTGCTTGAGGCCGCTGATGTGTCGAATGTGACGCCGCTGGAGCCCAAGAAGTCGAGTGTTTTCAAGCTGCCAGGAATGTCAGCCATCAGCAGCCTGATGAAGATGGAGCCTACGGACCCGGACGCACAGAGACAGGGCAACTTGCAAAAGACGAAAGAGGACATCAACCAGTTGAAGCAGACGTATGTCGCTGCCGAGCGGGACCTCAAGGCCGTGACAGAGTCCGTGACGGGCGAGCTCAACAGGTTCCAGCAGATGAAAGAGGATGATCTCAAGACGATGCTGAGGGCCTACGCGTCGACGGTGCTCGACTGGTCCCGCAAGAACCTGGAGTTCTGGGAGGAGGCGAAGGCGCAGGTGGAGACGGCTAATTAGTTATTAAGCACCATTATTCACTGAATAAGCACTACATAAGAGAACCATTAATTCAAGCCCAGCAAAGGGTAATTGGTGTAGAGGCCGCTCTGTGTTTACGTATTTCCCGATGCGGACGCGTAGGATAAACAGCGCGCAGATCAGGAACAGCGCAAGAGGCTAAATTTCATGTCTCGCCAAACAACACGAGCTGGGTCTTTTTCCTGCTGTTAATCTTTCTATGCTACTTGGCTGTATCTCCATTATATCTGTTTGTTTGTCCTTCTATCCTTCTGTTCATCCTTCATTGTTCATTCTTCATCCGTCATCTGCCAACTCTAACTGCATCCAATGACCCTTCCTCAACCCCCGTTCAGGGTCAGGGCGATCTACTCGTGGAGCGGTGCTGAGGAGAACGACCTCGGCTTCATCGAGGGAGACATCATCGAGGTGGACGACCTGGGCGACGGTAACTGGTGGCACGGCCGTCTCAAGAGAAACAGAATGACTGGTAACTTCCCTTGCAACTACGTTGAGCTGATCAAGTCCGATTTCAGGACGGGGCTCCCAAGCTCCTCCACGTCCTCCACAGACAAGATCTGCCGCTCTGGGTCAAACACCCCGGTCAAGGAGCACCCTTCATTCATCGCATCTCAATCGACTACTCCTCAATCGCCATACTCCAAATCCCAATCGCCGCATCCGCAGGCAGCACCGCAGCATTATGGCAGGAACAACGACATGAAGTTCTCCTTCCAATCATCGAGAAACTACTACCAGGACTCCTCTCCACAGGCCCCGTATCCTAAAGAGGTGCTGCCTTCCCCCATTGAGGAACAGTACCGTCTTCCTCACTCTTATTCTGTCCCAGTCAGGCTTCAAGAGCAACAGGACGACCAATGCCAGTACCAGACCGCCGCATCAGGACGCAGATTGAAGTCGAAACTATCGGATGTGGAGCCTCAATCTCCTTACTCACAGTCTAGACGTGGTTACGACGCCCCACCACTCCCACATCATTCAATCATGCCTGTCAAGTCTCAATCCTCTTACAACTTGACCGCCTATCAGAGCAGCATCCACGACCCGGAGCCACCTTACTCGAAAGAATCACGCAGGTTCGACCAGTATGAATTGTTGAAACAAGCTCGTCAGAACAAGATGAGAGATTCTTACACGAGTGACTTTGTGGTCCCTTATGATCCCGAGACGTTGAACCAGTCCAAATCATCTACATCACAATCATCAAATGTGTTCTCTTACTCCAATGGTTCATACTTCACCAGTTCGCAGAGCTCGAATGAAAGTGCTTTTGCAATGAGTGACTTCAGTGCCACGAGCGCTGGTTCATATGCAAGACACAAGTTTGACGAACAGCAAAGAGCATCGATCAGCAAGATGAAGACAAGCGCCTCGGGTAACAACTTGCTCGTTGAGGATAAAAGAGTCAAGAACCCAGCTGGAATCTTAAAGAAGATTTTCTCCACTAGAGATGCCCCACCATTGCCAACTGTGGATACTTTGGCGAAAAGCATGGGAAGAGTCGCCGTTGAAGATAAGCAGATGAATTCATGGATTGAATTCAAGATTGATCTCAATAGAGCTAACTCGCTCAGCGCAAAGGAACGCCAGATGAGAGAGAAGCGTATCAGGGAGACAGAAGGTTATGTCATCTTGGAACCACACAAACAACTCTCTACTGTCAACAGTAACGAGGTTTACCAAACGGACAACAAGATGAATCTAGATGCAATCTCCTTGAAGCATGTTGACACATTTGTGAGAAGACTCACTCCACAATCATCCGTCATGTCGCCTGAGGCATTCATCACCAATGAACTAGGAATGAAATACTCGAGCAAATTGGAGTATCTCAGAGCTTTGTTCATCTTGTGTGCGGAGCATTTCACAATTGTCGAATCACGTTCAACTGACCCTATTGAAGGTCCAGATATCGGCAAACTCTTCTACTCCAAGAAGGGTAAACCATTCGAAATGGCATACTTGTTCAAGTACCTTTCTGACCTCATGGGATTGAAATCTGAGCTCGTCAGAGGCTCTTTGAAGACACCACAATCGATTGTCAGACATTATTGGAATTCGGTGCTCATCAATGGTGAATGGCGGTTCATTGATGTCTCAATGGGCAACCTGTCCAACCCTATTTACGAGATCTTGTCAAACAAGGCAGATGGACCTAGTGAATCCTTCTACTTCTTGGCCGAGCCATTGGACATGATCTTCACGCATATTCCAGACAAGTACGAACACCAACATATTGTCCCTCCTATTGACCCAATGGTTGCACTATCTGTTCCACCGAGTTTCCCGTCTTTCTTCAAGAACGGATTGAAGATTTACAAATTCAGTAATGCCCTCACCAAACTCAGGGATTACGAGATCTTCGAGATTGATCTGAAAATTCCTAAGGATATTGAAGTCAACGCAGTGGTTATGACAAAGAACTCCGTGACAAACACATTAGCTCAAGTCTACTGGAAGCACGGCGAGAGATACTGCAAAGTAAAGGCACTTCTTCCAGATAATGCCAATACCGGCTTTGTCAACATCTATTCCGGTATCAAGGGATCCCAAAAATCATTACAGAATATTCATCCACTCTCAATGGTCATTCCTATAACTCATGAAGGAGATTTCAGACCATTGGACTTTGTGACGAGATATCCGACTGTTCCTGCTCAGGCCAACGATTTGTACATCAAACAACCGCAGAACAGAAACTTGGCATACAATGCAGAATATGTCTTTATGGTTTCACAACACCCATCTAATGGTCTAAATGTCTCGCCATCCGTCAGATCCAAGATTGCTCTCCAATCGCCATCTGGTAAGATCATCAAGTTTGTCAAGGAAGACCAAAACACAGCACACGGTCAATGGAAGCTACCAATAAAGTGCAATGAGGTTGGTGTTTGGAGAGGCCTTGTCTCCATTGATAGTGGCACCAGTCTCTGTGTTTTCGCCGAGTGGGTTTGTGACATGAACAACGCATGTCCATGAGGTCCCACAAATCTATCATCACGTCCTGCATCAAAGGCCTACCCGCAAGCCTTTCTACCATGCTTAACTGAATTTCCAAGCTATGTGTAAACTAATGCGTATCTAATAATCAAGAAGTCATCACTCATATGACCTGTAGATATTATACCAAGATATTGTATAAAGAAATCAGGAAATAAACTGGTGTCTGCAAAGTGTCTTAAAACATCCAAACACCCATATTAGATTCAGAGATCAAAACTTCCCAATGCGTCGCAGACAATGAACGGAGTGGTTGCGCTGCGGTTGGCAGTGTTTCTTTTTCCGTTGGAGAGCCTCAAATCGCCTGGTGGTGTAAACAGGTGACCCTTTAAATCATGAAACTCTCATCAGCACGCAAGAAACGTACCATCAAGTACGCTTGGGGGCTTGTTGGACAACGGCGCAAGACAACTGAACGAGACGTTTCTCAAGAACAGGAAGACAACTTTGTCCAGTTTGAAACAATGGCAGAGATGGCTACTAAAACTACTAATTTGGAAGATGATGTCTTCACTGACACAATTGAATCGCAAAGGGAAACAGAAGAAGATGTACAGAGAATCTACGAGGGGTTTCTCGAGAGTGGTGAGACTCCCTATCTTCTACGGGAGAAGCATATCAGATACTTGAGTCCCGCTCTCGGTCCTCTACCACCTTTCATGAAGG
This sequence comes from Petasospora euphorbiiphila, assembly GCA_030556625.1. Taxonomy (NCBI): domain Eukaryota; kingdom Fungi; phylum Ascomycota; class Saccharomycetes; order Phaffomycetales; family Wickerhamomycetaceae; genus Petasospora; species Petasospora euphorbiiphila. Next base: position 190,618 of record JAKTUJ010000024.1, on the reverse strand, counting down.
CATTGGATGCATCTCAACCATGGTTATTGTATTGGGTGACGAATTCCCTTGCATTACTTGGAGAAGAAGTGGACGATGAGAAGAAGAGATTGGCCATCGAAAGATTACTTAACATGCAACATCCAGATGGTGGGTTCGGTGGAGGTGTTGGACAGCTAGGACATCTTGCTCCCACGTATGCTGGTATTTTGACACTAGCACTCCTGGGGGGTGAGAAAGATTGGCTGCTCATTGACAGACAAAAGACATATCAGTGGCTTTTATCATTGAAGAGAGATGATGGTGCCTTTGCGATGCATGTGGGTGGCGAACACGATACAAGAGCAGCATACTGTGCTTTGGTTATTGCATCATTACTTGATATAATAACTCCACAACTTGTTGAAGGTACTGCAGAGTGGTTGGCTAGCTGTCAGGCATTTGATGGTGGTTTTGGTGGTGTGCCCTTTGACGAGGCACATGGTGGATATACTTTCTGTGCTGTTGCTGCATTGATGATTCTTGGTAAGGAAACAATAACAAAACATGTCAATCTTGCATCATTGATTCAATGGGTCACCTCGCGTCAATTGAAGTTGGAAGGCGGGTTTTCAGGACGTTCTAACAAACTTGTTGATGGGTGTTACAGTTTCTGGGTCGGTGGTGTTGCACCAATTCTCGAAGTACTGACAGGCCATGAGACGATTTCGCGTGCTGCTCTTCAGAACTACATCTTGGGTTGTTGCCAAAACACAGAGTATGGTGGTCTTCGGGACAAGCCAAGTAAGAATGCGGACTTCTACCATACCAACTACGTTCTGCTCGGTCTCTCTGTGGTGCAAAACCAGTTTTCACTCAGTGAGGTTGATGAGTTTCCAACTAAAGTGGACTCTGCAGCATACTCATTTGTAACCAGACTAGCAGATAGTAAATTAGTCTGCGTTGATAAGAAGGACCTGTTACAACCACTGAATCCGGTATTTGCACTTCCTCTCGGCGTGGCAGAGAAGATGAAGCGTTTTTTCATATCTCAGTCTCCAGAAGTTAGCTCGTCAGCTAAAGGAGAGCATTAATACAGTTATTATCAAGCATTTTAATCCATCAATAGCATTTATTTCCACACAATTGTGCCTTAATACATTACTACGCTGTGATTACGTAACCAAAGAGATCGCGCCTTTCCGGTACACGCAGCACTTAAAGGTGAACTTGACTTAACCAACCGTTGCCGGGTGCTCCACAGTTATATACCCCATAGTCTTGTTTCTGTTACTTTCCATTGTTAAGAGAAGCTAATACACTGGTGCAATATGGACACGTTGACACAGAGCGAGGAGGACCTGGTGAATCAGTTTATTTCCATCACAAGTTATACGGAGCCCCCACACACTGCGATACCATATCTCCAAGCTGCTGGTTGGAACCTGGAACGTGCTATCATCATGTATTTTGAAGTCTCGCCTGCTGCCAATGAACAGCTGAATACCAGTGCAAGACGTGTGTTGTTTCCCGGTGCGTTCCCCGGAGCGACTGATAGTTCCAGTATTGAAGCCTCACAATCACCACCTGCTAGACCGCAATCTGGTGGCAACACCTCTGCAATTTCCGACTTCTTTGAGTCAATCAGAACAAAGATTGCATCACTAGGAGACTCTTCTGGTCATTACCTCCCACTGTCTGGTGGAGGGAACTTTGCCTCATCAAGAACGTTCTTGTCATTAAGTCCCAAGAGCAAGGCCATCTACATTATTCAACTGATCATTTACCTTCCGGTCTTCTTACTACACAAGGCGACACTGATCATCTTCTACATCATATCCAAGCTTTTCCCGATTGTTAACAGGCTTACCATGAGATATTCACAGAACTGCAATGGCTCCAGGTCAGAGCCCAAGGGTGTTGACCCGGCACAGATTGCCAGAAACTTCATCAATGAGTTCAACATGTATCACCACAATGATAACCGGATTGAGTTCTACGAAGGCGGGTATACCTCGGCTTTATACATTGCTAAAAGAGATGCAAGATTCCTCTGTGTGTATCTACACAGTGAGGAGAATGATGACACTAACGAATTTGTTGAGAGGACTTTGCTGAATGATAATGTTTTAAAGTTCTTTAAGGAACACAACATTCTGGTATGGGGTGGTAATGTGGTACAGAGTGAGGCACATCAAGTTGCAAATGTTTTGGGTGCGACGAGGTTCCCATTTGTTGGATTGTTGTCTTTGAAGAGTAATACGCACGAAACACCTGAAGGTACAACATCCGGATCACCAACTATGACTGTTGTGTCAAGAGTTCAAGGCATTGTATCACCGGAGAAGCTTATTGATAAGTTTTCGAGCCAAGTGGAAAGGCTTGAGCCTGCGCTCATTGCTATCAGAGCACAACGACAAGAACAGGCTTTGAGTCGTTTGATGAGAGAACAACAGGATCAGGCATATCAGGCATCATTGCAAAGAGACCGTGCGATTGCAGAACAAAGAAGAAAAGAAAGAGAGTTGGTGGAGAAGAAAGAACAGTGGTTGAAATGGAGAGCAACTACTTTATTGCCAGAGGTTTCATCACAAGACAAGACGCAATATGCTAGAATTGCCATTAGAATGAGTTCTGGTGAGAGGATCTCACGATGCTTTAGCAAAGACGCCACATTGGAGGAACTTTATGCCTTTGTGGAACTACATCAAAAGGGATTGCTTACTTCTGCATCTGGAAATGTTGAGAAGCCAGCAAACTTTGAGTATCCTTTTGATTTCAAGCTGATTTCCCCAATGCCCCGCGCTGTTATTGAGCCATCGCTCGATGTCAAAGTACAAGACGAGCCTTGTGTTTGGCCGAACGGCAATTTGGTTGTGGAGACCAATGATGCATAGTTCTACGTGAAATGACTACATGAATCAGTTTTGTTGATCATTACAAGTGCAGTTTGAGCATTTTTTGTAGTACTAGTACTATTATTTAGCAGTTTTCTGCTTCTTCTTCTTAGACTTGTCCTTCTTCTTGGACAACCCAACAGCTCCTGTTTTGATGACTGTGGAGTACTCTCTCCAGAACTTGCTGAGATTCTCTGGCTGTACTTGTGTGGATATCTTCTTCTTCTTGGACTTGTCGCTGTTCCCGTCGGTAATCCTTATGAGTATTGGGTATGATTTCTCTGACTTTGTGATCTTGGACTTCTTTAGAAGAGGACCATCCTCGGAAAATTTAGAGATCTCATTCTTGATATCGTCGTTACCTACAACCTCATCGTGTACAGTCAGACGCTTTTGTGTAAGGTAGACTGAGGATCTCGTCTCATGTGACTTGGTGAAAAGTTCAGCAGCTGCTTGAAGAAACTTGAAAAAGTGTGTTAGTAGCTGGCGGGATAGACAAGAAGCATAAAGTAGAAAGATAACATACCTCCGTATTACTAAGAAGAGCCATTGTTATTGCCCGTTTCAACGTCTAAAAGATGCGCTGTGCAATCATTTCACTCATCTTGCACTCACCTCATTAATACCACTCTTCCCTTTCTGCGCTCTCGCCCGTCTCATCGGGGCTTTGATCCGGGTAACCATACATCAATTCGCGAATTCGCGACTGCGCCAAAAGCAGCGCCAAAAGCTGTGCCAAAAAGCGCCAAAAAGTGCCAACGTAAGCGCTGTGCCCCTGTGTTTACTTTTCGCCCAAAGCGGAACGATTGTTTTGATAGTGTGACGTAGCTACGACGATGAGCAGCCCCTACGTACGTCATTTAGCTAATGGGGAGAAGGGCTTTCGTGCCTGTTCTTTTTTTCCTTGCCTCTCTGTTCTTTCCTGTTTATGATATATTTGGCCTCCCCGCGGTTAAGTTGCTTTTATACAGCATCAACAACTTCTTCGCTACTACTGCTATTACTACTCACACGACCTCATCTCTGCACTGGTATTAACCCCACAGAAGCACAGCACGCCGATGAGATACCTCAGCGCCAACCAGTTTGACGTCTTCGAGGAGATCGGGAAGGGCGGGTTCGGTGTTGTCTACAGGGGTATCGACAAGGTCACCAAGCAGGATGTGGCCATCAAACAGGTCGACCTCGAGAACACAGACAACATCGAGGACCTCCAGCGAGAGATCAAGATGCTCAGTCTATGTCGGCTTGAGCAGATCACACGGTATCACGGTTGTTTCTTGAAAGGACACAAGCTCTGGATCATCATGGAGTACCTGGATGGCGGTTCGTGTTTGGATCTGCTTGCACCAGGTCCTATCAAGGAGAAGCACATTGCCATCTTACTGAGAGAGCTGCTCTATGCCATTGCATATCTACATGAGAACAGCAGGATCCACCGAGATATCAAAGCAGCGAATATATTGCTGAGCAAGAATGGTGATGTGAAGATAGCTGACTTTGGCGTTTCCACACAGCTGTCAAGCAACTTATCAAGAAGGAACACGTTTGTCGGATCTCCTTACTGGATGTCACCCGAAGTCATTCTTGAAGAAGAGTACAACTTCAAGGCAGACATATGGTCCTTGGGAATCACGGCTATTGAACTCGCTACGGGGAAACCACCATTATCGAACATTCCACCAATGAAAGTGCTATTTCAAATCCCAGAGAACAAACCACCACGTCTGCATGGATCAGAGTTTTCTGATGATTTCAAAGAATTTGTCGCTTCGTGTCTTCAAATGAATCCAAATGCACGCCCAAGCGCAAGACAGCTGTTAAAGAGTCGGTTCATATCACGAGCTGGCAAGAAATCTTTGCTGACTGAACTCATTGCTACAAAGGAAGAGTGGGAATCAACACACGCCGATGAATTGAAGAAGAAGAAGCGCAATTACGTACCTACGCTTGTGGACGATATGTCATTAGACAAGGAGAACGGTATTACTTTTGATTTTGGAGATACTATTACACAAGATAATGCCGTTGGAAATGTCTCCGAAGTTGTTATCACTAGAAGAAGTCCACTTCGACAAAGTTCAAGAGATTTCGAGTCACCTACCACTGGTGGTTTGAAATCGAACGCGAGCCGGTTCAACATTGATTCTCCAAAGATGGCTTCATTGAAGGTTTCAAAGTCGAGGGCTTCTAGTAAGGTGAAGAGGCAGGACCGTCCATTGAGTAAGAATGAGATCACCAAGAGCTTCCAAACGGCATTGAAGGAATTCAAATGCGATGACGATATCCAGCGTGTCAAGCTCGAACACATCAATTTGCTTTTGCAAGAGCTCGATGAATCCGTTCTTGTCCCTTTCAATCAACTTTACTCTTCCAATCTCGAGAAATGCCATGCTGAGCAGTCAACTCCTTTGGATCTCTCTCATAAGACCAATTCGGTGGTGGTAAATCCCAAGGTCTACGCAGCTACTACATCATCTGACAGACATCGTGAACCTGATAATCGCCAACGGCTGGTGCCTCGCAAGGCGGAGAGTGAAAAGCTGCTCTTGAAGAGATGGGCAGACCAGTACTTCACATGATTTTACGATGCTAGAATTAGAACAGAGCACAGAGGTGTTTATGGACAATGAGAAGGAGATGGATATTTGGATGTTGATTACGATACACATATGAATTACGCTATACACTGAATACTACAAACTTGCATATTACATTTAGGAGTATCCAATGTCGTTCCTGTAAACCAGTCATAGATAGAGCCATATGCGTTGTTGATGGGATATACATAGCCTGGAACTGTATGCTGTGCCATGCACTCAGACGATCTTTTTCCAACAAATCCCCAACAAGACTTTAATTAGTTCTCTGTGAGTTGTTCCATTGGCTGTTTGCACGTGGAGATGCCAAGTTATATGTCCCGATGATGAAATGCGTAGCTGTTAGTAGATATCGTAGTGTAACGTCTCTTATTGGTGCCTCTCGTTTGAGAAGGCTACTTAGGGAAAAGCATTCTCAATATCAATTAGAATCGAAGCAGTCGAATTGTTAATTCAGTGTTTTGCCAATTCATTCTGGATGGAAGACCACTGGTGATGAGCACCTCAAAGCGGCACTGTATACCCAAAAGGGGTTCAGGGGTTCAGGGGCTCTCCGGGGAAGTGACACAAAGAAAACGTGGGCACCGAGGATCGAGAAAGAGGGGCCCTGAACGTCCCGACAAGAGATATAAATATGGAATGAGATCCCAAGTGTCTTCATGAAACAGAAACTATTAACTCAGTAATCCCAACTGCCACAATGGTTAGCACTCTCGCTCTCTGTGCTTTAGCAGCACTTGTTGTTGCTGCTCCAGTCCAGCAAACACTTGGTCTACTCAAAGACTCTCCGGGAACACGCTACCCTTCTGATTACACAAGAGACATATTTGTCAAGAAGATCCACTCTCACAATGACTACTGGAGGGACGTCCCCTTCTACACTGCTCTCTCTTACGGCGTTCAATCCATCGAGGCTGATGTTTGGCATTTCGACGACGATGACACGATCTACGTTGGTCACCATGAGGCAGCATTGGCTCCGGCAAGAACATTTGACTCGCTTTACATCCAGCCCTTGGTGCAGGTTCTCAGTCTGCAGAATCAGCATGCTGATGAGGGCAACGAGAACGTTCAATTCGGTGTTTGGGACACTGACCCACGGGCCACCATTTATCTCTTTGTTGACGTTAAGACATCAGGCAATGTGACTTGGCCATACATTGAACGTGCTTTGGAGCCATTGAGACAGAAAGGTTGGTTGACCAATTTCAATGGGTCCTCTATTGTATGGGGGCCAGTCACCGTTATTGGCACTGGTAACACTCCATATGACTACGTCTCGTCTCAAGAGACTCGTGACTACTTCTTTGATGGACCATTGGGTCGGTTGAACGACACGGCATACCCATCTACATTATGTCCAATTGCATCTGCCTCCCTTTCTAATGTGCTCGGTGTCAAGAACAATGACCAGATCTCTCCTAATGGATTGAATGAGGAGCAATACGCAACGTTGAACAAGACTATTTCCGATGCTCATGCTCAAGGGATCATGACACGTATTTGGGATGTTCCTTGGTGGCCCGCTCAGAAGCAGGAGACCCTATGGAGACAGATCATCAATTCTGGATCTGACTTCTTGAATGCTGATGATTTAGAAAAGGCTTCAACTTTTGTTTAGAGCTCTTATTTTATATGATACAACGATTAGTCTTAGTGATTCTCAGATGTAAAAGCTCGATTCATTAATAGTATTCTAATTCCTCTTGTGTCATTTCAAACTTTGCCCATGTCGCTTGACAATTTTGGTCATCCAATGAAGCCCATTTTGCGAATTGACCACCTTTACAACGACCATGGCATCTCGCGCTGACTGGACAATTGTAGTAAGGGAAATGCTCATATCCGATATCTCTGAACCAATGAATACGGTGCTTGTCTGCAAAGAGCGCAAGCCCAATGGAATGAACAGGAGCATCACCCCATCTTTCATAGTAGAATCCACCTGCATCTTCAAGAGTCGCCATCCATGCAGAATAAGCCTCACCACGGAAGAAATCCATGTCACCAATTTCAAAATTTGACCAGAAATGGCATGTGGAGTACCCATGTGCCTTTTCAAAGTTCCCTGGGTTTTGCAAGTTCTCACGTAGCCATGTCGTTGCGGCATTTGGGTGGAGGTATTGTGGATTCTTGGATAAAAACTCCAACGTCACGGGCCATAACGACCGGATGGAGTCTGGGGAATCGTATAGATTGAGAACGTATCCGTAGACTTTATCGTTATCTCTCATGAATTTGAAAACGTCATAATCAATATCGCAGAAATAGTTCGTATCTGGTTCTATTCTCCAATAGTACTTGAACTGTTTTAGCCTGTCCATACTGTAGAATCCACCAGAGTAAAAACGACACATATTGTGGTAAGACAACTTACGTGCATAACCAACATTCTTCTCCTCCAAATATTTGATGCCTTCCTCCTCCTTCTGAACATTGATGTCTGATGGTCTGTTCCAGATCTCGGGAGTCACTTGCTCAAAGAAGCATTCCGATGTTGTTGCATCCTGCACTGCTTTTTTAAACTGCTTTGTGAACGGCTGATCATTGATAAAAACGTATGGGTAGTGGTATTTGCTGTTGAACGTAGCTTCTATCTGCTTAATAGTCTTGACAATTCCCTTTGCTTCGGAATTCCTTACAAGTGAGACAAAAGTAGCATTCTCGAGCACATACTCCTGCGGATTCTCCATCACGCCTATCTTGGTCAACTTCATATTTTTGGGCTCATCAATGTGCTTCTCATATATGGCCTTCATGGACTCCTTATTCGCCTTGAGCACCTTCTTTGGATCAGCTGAATCGACTTCAAAGGCAGGACTCATAAGTGCTCTCACGTCATTCGGCTCCTCCAAAACACCATCCTTGTTCTTGAGAGATTGCAAGTTTTGAGCCAAATCAGAGTAGACTGAGGATGTATAGTTAGCCATCATCTCTTGGTAATACTGAACATTGCCTCTAAATTCATCGAGCCCGAAATCCTGATTCTTTATAGCCTCGTGCACCGTCTGGACATATTCTGTGTTGTGTGTCAGGAGCCCCAGAAGACCAAGTGTGGAGATGGTCAGCGTTCCAACCACCAGCACTTTCCTAAATCTCTTGGTAATCATTGTTTATCCCGCTTGTAAATGCCAATACCAAATCTCCACTTCAGTACGGATGAGAGCAAGATTATGTGATAATCTGAGTGTCAAAATCAGCATTTGTCCGCTGTGCCCGAAGCGAAGCCCTGCAGGCCTGCCGGACCATCTGGCCACAGCGCCCGTCCTAATTCTTCGCGCGTTCGAATCTCGCCGTGTGCTACTTTTCCCCTCGATTTCCTAATTCAGGCTATTAAGGGCGGTGCAAGCTATCTCGGTGGAATTAATTGTGTGTCACTGTGTGGCGCAGCTAAAGGCCGTAACAAATTAGGGTTTTAATGTTACTATGCCACCGAGATACATTGCTTTGGAACTTGCACAACTCCCCCTCTCCTTCCCTCCGTTGTGTAGCGTAACACCATCAGCAGGGGTCAATTTCGATGTTGGATATGTCAATTCCAGAGTCAATTAAACACTGTGAACTCTCAAGTTTATGAGGAATGTTCTTTTTCCCTTCCCCATTTCTTTTTGGTGTCTTTGAGGTAAGATGGTTTCAGATATGGCAGCTTCTGTGTTTTTTGAGTTTCTTGCTTTTTTGAGCTTTATGCCATACATTAGGGCCTACTGCAGGGGACGATTTAATTGGCCGCACGCCTCAACGGCAGATCTACCATACGTCCGTGTGTCTGTCGCCCTCCCTTTCTCTCTCTGTGTATTGATTGATAGCCACTACGCACCGGAATACGCTGCCCCTATAATCTCGGCTAGCAGAGAAGGAGGTTGTGGGTTAAAAGTTAAAAGGGCGTGGATGTAGGTGACCGCATCACGATGGTCAGTTTTTAAGATTGCGTGCTGCTCCCTCCGTATGTTTAACTGAAATGGCTACAATTGAGGGCGACTACTACACCACAGTGTGACATTCAGAAGGCCCACAAATTCCAAACCCCATCGTCCTCGATCCAGAGATCATGTATGTCTATCCTACGGTTTGAGAGAAGTTCCAATGAGGACGTCGCCTCGACGCAGGTATTATATGGTGCGCTCAGACCTGGTCAGCCTCGTAACTTGTGCTTCACAATCAGGACGAGCATTGAGCCGATTGTCCTTCTGCTTCTACGAGGAAGGCAGCACATTGGCGCCCGAAATGGCCCAGAGAGATGCTGAGCTGAAATGGGCACGCTGCATTCATGCGTGACATTGACCGTTTGACAAGTTGACAATGAGAGGCAACAATGAGCTCAAGCAAATTTGTAGGATAATTCGCCGTCAGCGCATGCAGCGAGTGCTGGGCTCTAAAATGGTGGCACATTGTAAAGCTGAAACACAATCTGCGTGTGTCGTGATAACAATGCCCAAATTGCGCATTCTTGGGAGTAGAGACAACCATCTGAGTGAAACGTCAATATTACGAACTGGAGGGGTGTTCCCAGAGATGAAATCTGATCATATCACCAGAACTTGTGAGATATGAGGCTTGCCCTCCAGCCTCACGAGTCATACATAAGCAGCCCAGACCACGCTTATACGCTTCCGACTCCGGAAGTGCAAAAAACATGTGGCGGCGTGGCCCCCAACTGCAGGGAGTTCGAATGGCGATAAACTCTGATATAGACTTCCCAACTAAGCCTACTTTGCGAGGACCTGTGCTGCGCTTATGGCGAATTTTAATCATATTGAATGCTAGCAGCACTCTTTGGTTGCAGCAGCAGCAACAACAACCCCATCCTATATGAGCAAAGTGTCATAGTCAAGACAATGCGTCTGTCCTTGTAGTCTGTGACTCTGTGACTCTGGTAGTTTCAGCTGGGTGCGAGCCCAACAGCCGTCCACTCCGTAAGCATGTAGTATAGTCACCTCTGCAGTGCCGATTCTAGATGGCCGCTGGCAGATCTGGTGCAATCTGGAAGGGCCAGGAAATCTGGAACCTGGAATCTGGATTGAATCAGTGTGGGAATCAACACACCAAAAGTTGTGAAATACGCGCGCGTCTAGTGATGCAAGAGGTGCACCGTGCATGCGAAACCCCACGCATAACTTTTTGTGTGAGGCTTTCCTGTGGAGGGACAAACAAAGGAGAAATAACAACCGGAGACCACTCTCTGGCTTCTACAAGTCAATGTGTGTATGGGGGGGTGGAGTGTGTGTGCTGAAGTGGTTTGTGTGTCGATTGTGTTCGTCGGGACCGCACGGTCGGGTTTATCTCTGACAAGCCGAGATAATCGAGGTCATTGTTGTCGCCTAGCTGTGTCTGTCTCTTATCGCAGGCAGACTCCTTGGCCAATACCCGGCTAGCAGATGGGTCCCGGTCCAAAAAGCCAATTACGGACTCATCGAACGACGCTGAGAAGCGGCTAGTGCGGGTTCGAGAACCATGAACGACAGCCCAAAACTACAGCCTACGTCGTGACTCCGTCGTTGTTTCTATGGTTTGACACTGGCTGAAGCGCTCAAGGACAAGAAGATGCGGTCGGGAGCTTAATTGTGGACCTCTAGCTTCATGTGAAACAAGCAGTGTTCTAATCAACAGCTGTTCTTGTGTCCAGGAGACTATCAAAAATAAAAAAAAGGAAAAAAAAAAGAGAGAGAAGGCTCACAATTGGGCCCTACATAACAATAAATGGTGAGGCTTGCACCGGACGTCACGACACAGGGTATTTCTCCGGATTTATTCTGCAGAAAGCAGGGATGGAGTCTGGCCACTGGAATTAGTTAATGGAAAGAAGTTAGTTGTTGGGGAAGTGTCTTCAGTGATTACTCCACAGTTTCCCAGACGTCTATCATTTACCCCAGCCCACGCTTTGTCTTCAATTGTAGTGTTTTACAGCGCTATCGCTCTTTGTTCAGCTGTCGCCCCACGCACCTCAGCGCCTGCGCTGCTTGTGACGCTGCCGTAAGACAATGGCCAATTCCGCAGTATGGCTTAGTAGCAGGTTGGGTGTGTGTTGTTGGGTAAATGAATCATGGGAAGCGAGTGGTCACTGTGCTCTGTCTTAGCACGTCTAGCGATCTCCACTGCTCTCTCTTGGACCCTCGCTTCATTTGACCCTACTGTATCTGGAAGCCGTGTACCTGGAGGGGCCACCGCTTCTATACGTTCTCTGCATGTAGCTAAGCAGGTTACAGATAGCAATAACAGGCCACGGATTGGCTGCCTCGAGCTTAGCGATACTTGGTTGCTATACAACCTCCACGTCAAGCATACACCCGTACTTGCTTTCACTCTCAACTTTCGACTTTTAGCCATCTTGCCTGCCATTCCGCATGGGAGCTGCATGCTCAACAATGGGACCACGTCCTATGGGTGAGCTGCGCAGCGCTTCTTTTGATCGAATCTCGTGGGTTGTGGAAACTCATAGCCGATCACTTATCTGGGGGTGTCATGTATCGATATACGGTCACATAGCCACCAGAATTCACAATTTCACCACCAAATTTTACACTCGCTTGTTTCAAAATGAAACAAACAAGAGAAACAAGAAGGAATGTCTAGTGCATATACACTAAACATGCGTGTCTCTACCGCTGCTTTTTAAACGATAACGTGCTCTTGATATACAATTCAACTAGAAATAAAACAATGCAAATGCTAAACAATAGATATGGTAAAAGATTCATGACAAAATAGCATCAGTTCAAAAAGCTTGCAATTGAACATGCCTTGGACTTCTCCGTCGGGGACTCGCTGCTGATAGGGCTCGCTCCAGGCTCGCTCTTCACAACACGAGGAAGTTCACCCTGCTGCGGAGGAGTGTATGGGTGGTGGTGGTGATGATGATGTTGCTGCTGTGCAGCTTGGAAAGTCTGTTGGAAATGTGGAGCATGTGGCGGCCACTGATGCTGCGGTTGTTGGTGGAGATGGCGACCTGGCTGCATGGGTGGGTACACACCAGGATATTGCTGCGGATAGCACACCTGGTGCTGTGGCGGAACACTCATGTACTGTGGATGCGGCTGGTTTCTCAAGTTGAGGAAACTCTGCGCAATCGCATGCTCCTCGCTCAGCGTTGGTGTGTATGTTCTCATCTCAGTTCTGTGCTTGGCCGGCTCATCAGTGCTCTTTTGGTGTTGTGTGTAATTCTGATCTCTCATCGCAGCCCTCGCGCGGCAGAACGGACAGCTTCCCTTCTTGTTACCGAACCGTCTTGGAATGTATCTGTATCCTGGGTACTTCTCGGCGTGTCTCTTCTTCTCCTCTTCAGCGAGTTTGTTCCAGTAGTCCTTCTCATCAGGTGATAGATCTCTCCATCTCTTGCCGAGCTCTCTCGAAACATCCGGGTTCGTCTTGATCACATTGCCCTCATCCAGCACAGACTGGTGGTGCTGCTGACGGAAAAGGATGAATGCGTTTCTGGGTCTTGGGATATGATTCCCGTCATGCTTACAAGTACAACGATCTGTCGGCTGTCTCGATGCGTACTTTGGTGATGGTGGGTCCTTCGTGGCGCTCCCAAACCCGTCGGCGGGTAGTGGTGGCGACATCTGCTCCACCTCAGGTTGTTTCGACTGCTGGGGTTGCTGTTGGAAGACGTGTGCACGCGGTTGCTGCTGGCTCATCGGTGCCTGGGCCTGGCGAAACGGTATGGCTGCGGTGATGATGTGCGAGAGCGGTGGAAGGGTATGCTTGTTCTCCATTATTGGCTGCTGCACTTGGAACATAGCTTCTGTGTGTGCAAATCGGTCGTTCTCTCTCTCCATTCACCCACACACAGACGACTTTTGCAGAGCCACCTTCAAGGTCTGGGGATACCGTCAATATAAATACCGGCGGGGCGCTGTCCATTATCCAGATCGCGATGATGCGGCCTCATCAGACAAATAAAACTGCCTCCCCAAAAACGCAAAGGGCAAACTTTGGAAATTTGACAATCGCGCAGCTGACAAGTACAATGCAGGCCCCGTCCTGCAGAAGTACGCATGCTATGCATGTCCATGCCGATATGTGCGTACGTATGCGCACCGAAGCTGCGTCACAGAGAGCGAACAAAAAGAGCTCAAACTTGGTGCGTGCGGCTTCGGGTTCCATTGCGACTTTAGCAATGCGCTGGCAGTATGCAGTAGGCAGGGTGCTAGCCCGTCCTGCCTCCCCTATCTGTACTGCCGAGAGTGCTATAGGGCCTACCTCGCCAAAGAAAAACAAGTTGTCGTACGAAAACCCTCGCAGCAAAGGTCGTCGACACATGAGGACGCGCTCCCTGCATGGCTCGGCGTCCAAGTTCCAACGTGTGGCCAGCGAGGCCCCTTGGAACGCCTCAATTTCTTTTTATGCAGTTCTCCGCACGCGAGGTGACGGGATTTTGAGGCAGCATTGGGACAAAGGACAAAGCCACCGAACGGGCGCAAGAACAAAACTGGTCTCGAGCTCTTCATACTCTTGATTGTTATCTCTCCTCTTTTGCTCTGGTTTGCCCTGCAAAAGCAACTCGGAAATCGAATCTGGCTGCCTGTCGACCAGGCGATGATCGCGGATCATTGGTGTCTGTACTAGTGTGTTCGTAGATCACACACAGTTGGCCCCTATCAATCCCCGAGGGAGACAATAGCCTATCTCCGATATGACAGTCTTCACAACCATCTGCCATTCAGAATTCACGGCTTTTGTGTGATCCCCACGCCTCTCCCGCCTTTCCTCCACGATCTAGATCTCAGGCTAATTGCACGCTCTTCATCAGGCCTCGATGGAAGTGTCCAGACTCCAGATCTATATGTGGTGTCCGATTTGTGCGTGTAAAACCGTTTGTCTGATATTGTGCAATCCTCTCACTTCTTGTAGTCATCTGATCTGAACATTCAGCATGAGCCTGCTTAGAAAGAGAACTGTACACTTAGCTGAGCAATTGTGTTTTTTTCACATTAGGGAGTGATATATACAAATTTACTTCCTCCATGGACAATACCTACCTGGGAACTGAGAATAAGAATGAGAACTATACACTTACGAACCAGCTCTAGAAATTGTAATGTATTATTTTAACGCATTAAGTAGTTCTTCAAACTCTCATGCATCAATCTCACACATCAATCATGGCTAATTTCAACGTTGCTGGCAACTTTCATCCCCATATTTGCTCTCTCCAACCACCTTGTCTTTCCATATTAGTCAAGAGTCTCTGGGTTATCTGCATGATTGAAACACTTCTCTGAGTCTTTTAACTTCCTCCTGGAATGGACACAACGAAGATCACACCCAATTTGAACAACCAGAATATTGCTTGCCTTTCAATCGCCTCTCGGTTCGTTATCTAGAGATCTGAGGCACAGCTGCCGATCTTCTTCAGCGAGGAGTGTGCGCGTGAACTGATTTGCCGTTCTCTTTTCCAATCAAATTACCAAAATCTGTTGCAAGAGATATTCTTACAAGGAGCAGATATATTCTTACGAAAGGAAAATTAAGCCAGAGTACTGTTTTTTCCCACTTTTGAGACGCTTTATATCCTTCATTGATAAAGACGGCCGAAACTTCATCTTTTGAGGGCACTTGGATCTACAAAGTGGACTCATTGTTGTATGACTCAAGGACATGGAGACCTCAAGCGCCTTGTGAACAGATTATAACATTCACCTACAGGCAGCTCTCTCACTAGGTGTATCCTCTCCATTCCAAATATCATCATCCTGTTGCTTCAGGTGCCAATGTCAGTCATAAAGACAGCCTAGCACAGAGGACATCTCAGCTTACACACTACAATCCCTCTGCACGTGGATGGACTTGGTGGATACATTCCCAATTTCCCAGTGTATTGAGAGTACTCCTCTTAATAATACATTGTTAACATCATCGGTGGTCCATGTGTTCTTCAGGTCAAGATGCCGTGTGTAGATTGGCCCTTCAGTTGCTAACGACCCGGTCTATAAAAGCCTGTTTCAAAAACAGTAACTCTCTTACACAAGATTCTGGACGTTGGTTCTAGATGACAATAGTGCTTGAGAAGAGGATTAACCCTTAGCTATAGAACTAATTGTGTGACAAAAGCGGAAATGTGTATGAGCCCTGCTGTCAACGATGTACAATGTAAGACATATATGGTAATTCTCAAAAGTACAATATGATAAACTAGGTAAAAGGTACATGTTATGCATACTTTAGGTATGGTCAGCATTAGAATCCACTTATAGCCCTTAATCCCTCCCTGCAAGCTTAGTACTTGAGCGGGGCGAAGGGTTAAATTTTGCACATCCCAGCCATGCAGGTTTTAGGGGACAGAAATTCTCTACCGAGGAAACTTGCATTCCAAGATCGAATGCTTCTGTGAGCTCAAGAGTCACCAGTGACCACTTGATGTGCCCAGCATATCATCTTTTTGCCTCTCTGCACTGGCAAAAACAGTAATAGAAAGCAGCCAACACCCAAGTTTCATAGATATACGAACCGATTTCAGGGGGATAATACATCGCCGGGATTCATATTTCACAATCCCCGCCCCCCGTCGTAATGCAGTTAGTACTACGCTAGTTCCATCTAGACGTGAGACCAGTCTTCATTCAACAATGGAACCTTGCGGCACGTCCTGGAACAACACTTGTCTATAACGTCGTACCTGAGGATTCTGGAACACTTTTGTGCTACACTTGCGACGCTCGGGACATGTATGTCTGTTGCAGCTGCCCGCCAGTATCAAGTCCTTGTGCAGACTATGTGTCGCCCAAGGGAGACATGGGGCAGAGCCCAGACAATACCTATCGCCAAATCGGCTCACTTTGTTTCTCATCTAGGTACGATAAGTTTATGTACTAGCTTCAAAACGGACGTATGTCCTGTTGGCATCACGCATTTAATGAGCCCTCTAACTGTGTATCTGGCGTATGTGGCACGTATAACGGCCCGCATGTCTCGCGAGTCGCTATTGTCTGGCCCGGGAATTATTTTAGGGTCGATTGCCATCAATCCTAGTCAAATCCTCTATATGTGTTACTTAGTGAATGCCTCTCTCGTAGAATCAAAATCCTGATACGAAACCAGATATCATCATGTTCAGAGTATCGATGCGCTGTCTTCTCAACACGGACGCAGCAAGCTAGGTTTAAAATGAGTTGCAAAATCATATTGTGGGGAGTCAGATGTGGACTGTATTCCAGAGACAATCAAAGATTTTCATCCCTTTGTAACGATGGGCCCAAAATGCAACTGTAACATGTCTTGCTAAGCTTTACACAGGGCATCAATTTTTCGGCTTTCAAATTGATGCACTGTGCGGTACTGCTACCTCCGCTGAACAAACGCATGACCAAGACCACATCGAACAGCCTTTGTTGTCCTGCAATTTCATATCGATAGAGAAAGAAAAAGCGTACTCTAGAGAAATCTAGATGGGCAGACGGGACAGAAAACATGTCTACTAGGTTCTCTGTTAGGGCTTGCAGAATAGACAAGAGAAACTCACAAAGGGGCTCTCTTGAACTGATACAACTCAGCATCTTGTTTCCTCAGCTCGTTCACTGTTCAGTACGGATAGAATAATTAGCGTGTCATCTTTGTTTATACCACAGATACGAACAGGTATCGCTCGGTGACTCTCCAGCTTCTGGCCTTGCATTTTCCTCGTCACCAGTGACCATTAGCCACCATCTGATATCAGCGTTTCTTTTGGTCCAGTATGCTATGCGTGTGTTGGCCCGTATAGCTCCGGATGATGAGCACACAGCAATCAGCCTCACGCAAAAAGAAAAAAAAAACACGAAAGATGGAGAGCTCAGAGGCTAGAGCTCCAGAATGGTGGCATCACTATCAGCACAGTCGACGGAATGTGTAGATGCACACTATTGTCCCATGCAGTCTATAAATAATCTTCTTCTCTTCCAAGAACGATGTCTCTTTAGAGTTAAAACGGAGATGAACTGCTTGTTACTTGGCGCATCTCATCTCATTGACGATCTTTCCTATCTGGCTTTTATGGTTGTTCTTGTGTGGCTGCTGCTGTAGATCACCTGTGAGGTGTTCGGGTGATGCATTACCTGCGTCATTCTCTCGATCATATGTGTTCATTAGTGAGGAAGTTTATAATGGGGTATAGCTTTTAAAACAAGAGAATAATGTTTTTCATTTCCTGAATCTTGCTGTGCCTGAGGATATATGTAAATTTGCCTTTTCTTTTTGTTTTTTCTCGGAAGCTTGATTTTTGACCTCAAGTTTGATCCGAATCATTGATGCACCTCTGGTGATCTTTCTCTTTCCTTGAAAATTGCACTCCTAGAATTTCCTCTATTCAAGTGGCAATAGTTTATAATACAAGTTTCCATTAGAATTTATTTGCTGTTTCTATTTTCCAGCCATTTAATTTTATCACGCTAATCAATAAATATAGTGTTGTGATGGTGTCTCAAACTTGCTAATACGTCATCGAGTGGCTGCACAATGCAGCAAGCGATCTCTCTCTCTCGTACTCCCTCCCTGGAAGGTTCAGAACCCTTCAAACACTTTGCTACAATCCCTATCCTATTCCCCTTTATTTAATGGTTTGCTGGTATTGCTTGTCATTTGTCTTGTGTTGCCCGAGAACACGGATGCAATAGCTACAGGGTAGTGCGTACGTACATAGGCGGCGGAGGCCGCCGAGCCAACTATAGTCAAATCGGTGGAAAACAGCTACGGCAACGACGACGGCAGACGAAGCAAGAGAAACATCAAAGGATATAAAAAACAACTGACACATACATGAATCCAAACACCAAGGCGTGAACAAGTTTTCCCAATTCAGAACATATTTCCGCTCTACCAGGTATAGCGCACGGCACTTTCGGTCATACATTTTGATCATTCAGGGAACGTGGGTACAAACCCCTCCAAGTTTCAACGGTGGGCGTCCAAATGCAACCCTTGTAGCTTCGAATGGACTCGCTTATCGACGTTTGAGATCGTATATTTTACAATAATAGGGAATGGCGCTGCGTTGTTCATCGTAGTTCAAGAAGACCGATACCGACGCATGTCGGGATGCACAAATCGTATCATTTGGCAACGAACCGATCTCTTTACGGGTCAAGTACCAAAGAACCGATCCTTTCATTGATACACTCTAAACTTGCCGTAATTGAAGCTAATCTTTCAAGCCCCAACGGTGAAAGACATCGAGAAACCTTATTGATTGGTCCCCTCGTGACAATGGGTGTTTATGAAATGCTGGGCTTTCTTGATGTCCGACGAGAATGCGGTAACCCTATTTAACGCCAGACAAAAAGTCGTACTTTCCGCCATGATCCACCACTAGTGTTTAATTCCAGAACCAGAAAAAAGCAAAAACACCCACCAGTTGCAGTACTAATCCGTTCCCACAGTGCTGGGATTATGGAGGAAGATTGTATTAATGCGAAAAGCAGTGTAGGGACATCAAGTTATCGATTTGCGGTTTTCCAGGAGATACCCAGGATTAGGGGTGTCTACCATTCTAATCAAAGTTCCAGACCTGAGGTTCCAAACTGTGGAAAGTTACTTATTCCGGTCGTCTCTTTTTGCTGTTTCGAGGGGATTGTACTCCACCAAGGTTCATGTCTCGGGGAATATGACAACCTGGTTACTCCTTGCTAACCCTGTCAATCACGAATTAGAAGGAAACTAAACATGGATCAGAGACATCATTGCAATGTCCTTGCCTCTGGCCACAGGACCCAGAAACCCATCACCATTTACACCACTTCGAGAGCAAGACATTTGCTCATAGACGTTGCATGGTTTCATTTTTAGAACTTGCTTTTCTAGTCCACTTGATCTATTGATTCACAATCAATCAGGAACTTCCTCACCACCAGCGCAGTTGTTCTTGAGTGTATTCTGGACATTGTTTAGTGGTACCTATTGGTCCGTTCACTTGCTGCTGCTGCCACAGAACTCTATTCCCGATTGCCACAACGCTATTGACATATTCCATGATGAAGGCAGACTCTACACAAGCGTAAATTTAAAAGAACAGAATTTTTATCCAGCAATTACATGGATAGAGAGAAACTTTTCATGACACATTCAGAGTTTCTACTGAGTTCAGAAGCAAGCAACTGTTGAGCTGCAAGGATGACATAGTTTTGAGGCACAGCCCATCGGTGCCCCTTTGTTTGTCCCGATATTTCCTGCAGGCTGCAGACGACGCAACTCTAACCAACCTTGTGAATCAGAATGGCCAACATCACAAGGAGAATATAGGATTATTGGCAATAATTCTCGACTAAAGAAGCAGGGAACATTTAGTTGTCACTCCTAGTGTCATTTAGTCTCACAGTCTTGAAGAAATTTGTAGGTTGGGTCTATCGTCTATCGGTCTTAGGCGCGATAGGTGACACAATCACAGTAGGACCCGCAAACTAGATACAGTTTTCTTTGAAATTTTTGCCTCTCGTACGTAAAAGACAAAATCATAGTTTGATCCGTGAGATGATGTATCATGGATAACTTAGAGATTAAAATGGTCAAAGGTAGAGACATGCATGACGGTGTAAGAGTTGCAGACGAAGTACGAAAGCAATCTTGATCAGACTTGAGCACTGAGGGAAAGAGGATGTTTGCCCTTGGTTTCCCCCAGCACTTGTGGAATTTTTATGGTTCTATCAGGATTTACAGAGGTTTGCTTCCAAAATGTTCACGTGCATTTATGTGTTTACCTCTCGCGATGGAGATCGCAACAGGCGGCAGCTCTTGACATGTTTAATGACACGCACACGCAAGATGGTGAATGCTGATCCTCTGACAAACCACCGATATATGTATTATTAAGTTTCTATTGTCCATCAAGGGGGAGACTTGGGTGATATGTCCCGCGTGTCCGCCATTGCAAACAATGCCGATGCCATGTAGATCAGATCGTGCACTGTTTCAAAGCTTGAATTCGGATTCTCATTTGCTTAGAAGTTGATAACAGAGATGTTCGATCCCAAATTTGCCGATCTGCAGATCTAGATATTTCTCCTTGATAATAATCTAGGATGCGAAGTCCTGCCAGACTTTGAATCATTACATAACCCCCATAACGAGTGACGAGTCTACATGTTACTACTTATCCAATCACCTTCAGGTGATACCTGATTGTATCACAAAGGGATTTCCCAACTCAGATATGAAGATAAGTATTTCTATGGTCGGATATTGTTTCCAATTTTCAGGTAAAATGTATTCCCCTCTTGCGAGTCAGTTGCGCAGGCGTGAATAGCGCAAGCGTGAAGAGCAACATGAGATGACGAGTTCGATTTTGCTCCAAGGGCTGAAAGCAATGCTGGTCTATAACCACTAAACACCAGATTAACACCAATGGCGAGACATCGGGTTCACCGTGGTAGGCAAAGTGGGTTTGTCCTGGATATCCTCTAGGTTAGTGATGAAGGATACGAAAGCATCACATTCCTAACGTTGAGGCTATTAGTAACTTATCTCTTATACAGAAGTGGCAAGTGCCGTACTAGAGACTAGAAAGCCACGCTAGTGACTGTTATTTACGCTATCACATAGCCTGGATGGAAAAGCGGATTGCCAGCAAGGTGTTTAGCCTTGGATCTCTTTGCAGGAGACTGAAGGAGTTTTATGGGAAGGAGCACTCGTGATTTCATGTCTTACTCTGAAGAAAATCTCCAATGTGCAATCACTGACACAGGAGAAAACAATTGTTGTTAGCCTCGAGGAACAGACTGGCTTGTGGTAGCTGGAGCCTGGTCGTGTGACGCGTGAGTGAGTGAGTGAGTGTGTGTGCGTATACGCGTCACGGTCCTCAGACATGAGCAGCAGAGACAACAACAACAACAACAACAACAAAATTTCAAAAACAACGATGGTGTCAAAGGAAACCCCCTTTCCTAATTCAATCAGAGCTAGTTAGACTCCCAACAGGATATGATACAAACTACGTCGATTTCCCAGAAAGCCTTCTTCTTGTTCCGCATTAGACACCAAATCTGAGAGGGGGCGTACGTAGTAGGTACTACGGGCGCACAAACAGAGAGATAATCCCTCCATGTGGGCACAATTACACGCGTCATCGCTCTCATCAACGCGTCGCCCAAAGCTAAATAAACTACACCCCTCAGATAAGCTTTTTTGTAGCGACTTCCACTGGTCTAGGGTTTGGAGTGTTGTCCCCGGGGCCCGTCTCAGTCTGTATGATCGTAGGCAAGAGTGCTGCTCCTGAAGATACAAAGCTGTTTTGATGCGACCGACGCGTCCTTTGACGTGGACGCGATGGGGCTTTCAGACTCGTGTAGACGTGACTGACAGCAACTTGAGACTGCGGAGAAAGAACAGTGCCACTGTGTTCACGTATCTACAGTCAATCAGGCGAGTAACTGTGGCGACCAGTGCGAAGAAAAACACAAACAGAGGAAACAAGGGTCCTCATTGTCTTCTCGGCGTTGCAACTCAAAGTCGGACGACCCATTATTCGGCAGTGGAGTGACAACGGCGTGGCATTTGCCAAGAGCCAATCAGAAGAGGCCATTTGGCAAAGAGAGCACCACGGCGAGCATCCAAGAAAAGACGCTTGAGATGCTTATGCACGTTCATGCGCGCCGGGAATGTGTGAGCGACAAAACGGGAAATCCGGTCGCCCAGTTCGACCAGAATCTCCTGCACACTAATGCGGGAAGTCAGACCAGGCGACCCCTTTCCAGCGGAATGGCGCTCTTAACTATGTGTCGCTGGGGCAACAGCAGTTGTTTACGATTCCCGGATCGAGACATTTCATGCGTTCCGATGCACGCTGTCTTGTACCGCACAACATCAGGAATGCTGCGGACTCTCTCTCTCTATCACTCTTTCTCTTTCTTTCCCTTTCTCTCCTCATTGCCGACGAGGGGAGAAAATTTGCCTTCCATCAACATCCTCGTCGTCTTCTTCCAACCACACGCTCTTTCGCCTGGTACCACCAAGTACAATCGTTTCAAAGCACTCCAGTCATTCCTTTAACCTTTTCAGAGTGCCCCACTACCACAGGTCTGTTTACACAACAACACACAACACAACAACACTCACTTTAAAGAGCTTCTACGACTCGTCTGATATTCCGAATCAAAACAAACGCAATGCTCTTCAAGAACGCAGTTATCCCGCTGACCTTGGCCGCTTACGTTGCTGCCGATGAGCCAACCACAACTTACACCTCCACCATCGTCACCACCGTCACGATGTTGACCCCAGAGGAGTCCGCTGCCGCTGCCGCCGCCGCTGAGCAGTCATCTCTCTCATCTGTCTCTGCTGCTTCTGTCGCGTCAGAGGCCCTTCGTGAGGCCAGTGAAGCCTCTGTCGCTTCTGTCGCTTCTGCTGCTTCCGTTGCCTCTGCTGCTTCTGTTGCTTCTGAAGCCTCTGAAGAGTCTGCTGCTTCTGTTGCCTCTGAGCACTCTGTTGCCTCTGCAGCCTCTGCAGCTTCTGTTGCCTCCGTCTCTTCTGTCGCTTCAGTCTCTTCTGCTTCTGCTGCTTCTGCTGCTTCTGTTTCCGCTTACAAGGCCTCCTTGGCCTCTGTCTCCGCCTACAGCGCTTCCCTCGCTTCGGTCTCAGCATACAATGCCTCTATTGCAAGCGTCTCAGCTGCTAAGGCTTCGTTGTCTAGAGCCAACGGTCTTCTTGCCATTGCCTCGGATGCATCGAACTCGACCGTTACAGGGTACAACAGCACCACATTGACATCGGAGTCTTCTACTAAGATCGTTTCTGCTACACTCACCTCGCTCACGAGTACAGGTGACTCTGCTAGCTCCGAGTCCTCTGGTTTGGCTAACGGTAACGGTATTCCAGCAGCCATGACAATCGGTGTTATGGGTTTGATCATTGGTGCTTTGCTCTGATGAGTACTGATTTCAACATCACACTCCTTACACCATCCAGATAGCTATTTCCACCGTACACACATACTGTGCGGTAGCTTTTTATCTTCTTGTCTGGTTTTTTTTTTGTCTTTCTGGTTTGCTGTACTAATATTTGTTATCTCATATGCCAATATCTCACCCATATTGCTTGTTTTTTACTGTCTTTCCTGCTTGTGCATCGAAGTACAAAGATTTGATTTTTATACCCCATTTTGACCCTTCTCTCTCCTATTCGCTATATTGAATTCTATTGCTGGCATCCCATTCTTCTCGGATTGGATTCATCCAGGTTATTTTCGACCCATTTTTTGTCATGTTGTCTTTCAGTCTGATTTTATTTAATTATCGTCCGTTTCCTTTTTTGTCTTGGTTTTTTCTGTGTATAAGGACATTGTAATCACTGGTATGCTATTACTTTAACACATGTAGATCTTCAGCCTACGAATCGTGTCTTTAACCATGGATTAACAAGTAATCTGCTCTCTATGTAAATGCAATTAATTCGATGTTTTGAGAACCTGCTGATCAATGACAGCAGAGTATATGCTGTTACGAGCGCCTTCACTATGTGTGTCGATCCATCTTCCAAGTCTGTGTTCCTTGGAAAGAGTCGCTAGAACTCGTAGACTCCCATTACCACGGGTACCGTTCTCAGCAACGTCAATTCTCGTTACAATACCTTTGGCATTGGGTAGCGAGCCCAATAGTGTGAACCCTCTCAGATTCTCATCAAGTCTCCATACGTTTATGACACCATTCCAAGACCCGGAGAAGAAGACATTGGAGTAAGGGATTGCGTGGATTGCTGTGATCCAATACGGTTGTGGCTCTGGAACTTGTGCAAGACTTGTAGCCGGGTCGGCCTCTGCAGATGCCTGTCCAGGTTCAAGCTGCGGAAGAATACCATGTGCATTGTGTTGAATGAAGAGGGGCTTCTTCTTGGCCAATGACCACAGAGAAATGCTTCCGTTATCAGATCCCGTGACAAAATAGGTGTCGTCAAGCATGGACACACAGTCAATGGAACCTTCTGCAAAGAATTTTTGCTCCTCGGAATCAACCTCCATCTCTTCATCTTCATTACTTTTGCTCTTCTTGCTCTTCTTCTTTTCCATTTCACCACCTCTAAACGTCAGCCTCGTCTCATCTGCAATCTTCCAAAGCATGGCACAACGGTCTCTTGAACCGACAGTAACACAACGTTCCTGACCGAGTGCTGCAATGTCAACAACTGTGTCCTGATGACCGTACAGGATCTCCAACTGTGCAAACTGGCCAATGCTATATGTTCTCACCTTGAGGTCTGCACAGGCGGCATAGAGTTGATCAGAACCTCGACGGAACACAAGACCCATAATCTCACCACGACGATCGCGTGTTTCTAGTACTCGTTGACATGCCAAAGACTCTGTGCTCCAAATTATGATTCTCTTGTCACGGCCGCCTGTAACAACCCATCTTCCATCGGGAGAAGCTGCAACACTGAGCAGTTCGTCGCTGTGTCCATTCTTTGATTGGTCATTGTTCACTTCAGTGAACCGTTTGCCTCCCTTTATATGTTTAACTCTCTGTGGTTTTTTCGAAAAATCTCTGATGTCATATTTCACAAGCTGGATGTCCTTGGATACTGTATATGCAAATGGGAATCGCACTGAAAGACCAGTGAGAGATTTTGAACCAACACGAGTAATTTGCGGCTTCACGTCCGATAGCAACAAATTGTCGGCGATGAAACGATAGATATGACCTTTAGTCTCAGCCACGTCCTCCCTCAGTCTTGCAGAGATGATTTCATCATCGAGATCCTGTGCATCAAACTCGTAATTCCCAACTTCCTCTTTCAGATTCTCAAGATACTGCTTAGCGAGACGACGACGCTTGTCCGCAGGGTTCTCGTTGGCAAACTCCTCCTCGGAGTCTATCTCATCTGCAGTGTCCACAGACATCTCATCGTAGGAAACGTTCCCCTGTTCATCATCAGAATCACTCACTCCTGATATCTCCTCATCTGATACAGTAGCAGTAGCGGTAGTCGATCTCGATGAGTCTTGTCTGGTCCTCTTGTTCCTTGCAGTCACAGCGTTCTGCGCTTTTCTCTTGCTCTTGCCCTTGCGCTCAGACGGGTCTGACAGAAACGGATCACGAGCCATCTTCGTCAAATATCGAAATGAGGCGATTGATGTGTTACTTTGCCATCTGCTTTGTTACTTTAATACCCTCCGCTAACTGAAATTTTTTTTGCCGCGATGAGCTCCTCGAAAAGGCGGTAGGGGCCGCACCGGTATAAACTCGGGTGGAAACAACTACACAATCTCTAATCTTTGAGGTGTATAAAGTGGGATCTTTCGTCTAAATTGATCATTTTAATCTACTCCTTGTCCAACGAGTTCGCCTCCTTTAGTATCTTGACTGCCCTCGCCTCATCACCTATCACGGAGTAGATACCAAGAATATCAACAACGTCCTTGTACTGAGCGCCATCAAGCCGTATACCACGCAGATGCTCATCCACTACTGCCTGGAACTCATATCTCAGAACATTAATATGTTCATGCTTGTTGGAGATGAACTGGTAGTCGGGTAGTTCGACCACTAGTTGGTGGATGGTCAAGTATAAGGACGTCAGTTGCTTGATCACTTCAATCTGTATACTATTCTTGTTCTGGTTTAAAAGAAGTTCGAATTTGGAAATGAATTTGTCCAGAAGGATCATCTGTTGTGCGTGACGCTAGTTTTAAATGTTAGTACTGAAACACAGGTTTCTGCAAGTGAACATACCTTTAGCGTTTCAAGTTTCGTGATCGTATCCAGTGCCTCCGATACGTGTTCTTCAGAATCAACAAGCTTATTGCTCTCCTCTGTCAATCTTCTCTTATATTTAGTTGCATCAATTCTCAACTTATCCACAAGACCTTCACCTCCTTCCAGTGCCTTACCGAGATTGATAAAGTCAAAGTAGTCATTGTTCACCAGATCAAACAGCTCCTGGTCCAACTCCTTCAGCAAATCAGTGAGCTCGCCCTGAAGATCCTCCAGTAGGGTGTAACGGTAGTGCTCGAAAAGAAACGAGTCCACATTGAACCCGACTTTCTTGAGGTTGATCGTAGACTGTGATGGGTTCTCTGGATCGATGTGTAGGTCTTTCAAGAACGCTTCCCGCGTGATCCTCTTTGGATATGGGAACTCCTCCTCTTCCTCTCCATCCTGCAGAAACAGATCGTCCATGGTTTCAACTAGTAGAATGATACACCATCTGCTAAAGCCAGAGTCTCTGTGGTTCCCCTGCTATATTCTTGCCAACTATGTGTTCAAGTCGGAATAACAAGTAATTCCGAGGGATATGCTATGCTTTCCCCAAGACGCGTCAATCTCTTGAAGACGCGTCGCTGATACTCTCTGGAGCTCTTTGAAGTCCGCAAGAGCAGAGGTCAAGATGTCTGTCCCTGAGATAAGGAATGTGTTCTCGATGGGGGGCTCCACCATCGTGGCGTACACCAAGGACGGATCCAAATTGGTCGTCTCCGGGTCTAATGGTGTCGCCAGAATCTATCCCGTTGGTGAAGATGATGAGGAGCCAGATGTCGTTGATATTCTTGAAGACGCATCTGATTTGGCCATTTCCAATGACGGTTCCAGATTTGCCGTTTCGTCCAAGAGTGGTGAGGTGGAATTGTACTCCACGACCAAGTTGATGTCTCTTGGGAAAGTGATGAGAAGTCCACTGCCCGTGAGAGGGTTGGCCTTCACACACGATGATACGAGACTCGCTGCTGCTGGTGATGACGATGAGGCTCAGATAGCCGAGCTGAGAAATTCAGAGAACATTATCAAGTTTAAAGCCGGTGACCAAGTGCATGATATTTCATCCAACCAGAGGAAAGACTTTGCTGCACTCTCTTTGTCGAATGGAGACGTTGAGATTTACTCATTATCTTCTGAGATCCCACATCTCATCCATACTATTAAAGGAGAAATACCTGGATACATATACCAGGACGACGACATTTCATCAGAAGACAACATTGCCACAGCAAGAGTTGAATGGCATCCAAGTGGTAGCCAATTTGCACTTCCCTGTCAAAACAAGACCATCAAGGTCTTCAACACATCTGACGATTTTGAACAAGCGTACTCTTTTGTTAAGCCTCATTCCGAGCCAATTGTCGATTTGAGATGGTCACCAAAGGGTGATTTCCTTGCATCCGTTGACCTTGCTAACAAGTTGATCATATGGGATGCTATCACTAGAGAACCTGTTATTGAAGAAAGTTTGTCCACTAGAATTTTTAACTTGTCCTGGGGTCGTGGCAAGAAGGGTAAACTCAACCTAGCATGTGGTTCCGAAAATGGTGATATGGTGTTATTTGATGGGATTGTGGAATCAAAAATAGTCAGTGATAAAACTTCAGGTGATAAGTCAATACTTGATGATTTGATGGCGGATGATGAGGACGGTGAAAACGGAGAATCCGAGAACGAAGATGGTGAAGCCGATGATATCAATCTTCTTAGTGATGCATCTGATGATGGTGGAGATAATGGAGATGACTTGAGAGACTTTGTCGATGACGATGAAGGCTTATTAGAAGAAGAGGGCTATACGATTCCAAGAAAGAGAACGAAATTTGCTCAAGAGAAACCTGCAAGTGCTGATGCAGTCGTGCCAAGATACAAATCATTTGAGAGCACCTACGAAATAAGACCATATAGTCCAGGGTGTACTCCTTACATTTCAGACAGAAGATACTTGACAATCAACTCTGTTGGCTATGTATCGTCAGTGAGACAGGATGTACACTACTCGATCACAGTTTCGTTCTTTGACCAGTCGATGCATAGAGAGTACCATTTTGATGATCTCGTTGGATACGATCTTGCTGCCTTGACATCCACTGGGTTGCTTCTTGGTTACTCGGGCAAGGGAAAGCAAGATGCACGCATTCTGTTCAGACCGCACGACAACGTGGCGGAATCGTGGGACAAGATCATTCCAACTAATGGGAAGGAGATCATTTCGTCCATATCGTTGAGCGATAATGTCATATTGGTGTGTTCTTCTCGGGGATTCATCAGAAGCTTTTCGTTGTTTGGTATTCCACAAAGTATCCAGAAATCATCCCCTGTTATTGCATCAGCTACCAATACCAATTATATTTTGACGATATCTGTTGCCAACAGCAGACAACTGATTTACAACATGCAGGATCTCGAAGGAAGATTCTTACAACGAGACTTGGCACTACCGTTGGATCTCACGGCAATGGATCTATTCAGAGGCGTCTTCTTCAGCACTTATGGTGATCCAGTTATTGTTGGTAATGACGGTATTGTTCTTGTTCTTTCGAGATGGCGTTCGCCATTACAAGCTAGATGGGTTCCATTACTCGATGCAGATTTAAGAATCAAGGAGATGGGTGGTAAAGGTGATCTCGTCGTTTGGCCATTAGGATTACACGGTGATAGTCTGAACTGTTTGGTGATAAGAGGTTCACAGTATCCTACTTATCCTTTACAACTTCCTACTGAAATGGAAGTCAGAATTCCATTAGGCCCTGCTTCTAGTGGACAGGAGGAGGATCCAGAAGAGGAATTGGTGAGGGCTAAGACCATGGGAGAACTCCTTGGTGAGACGCTAAGTAATGAAGGTGAGATATTTGAGGACGATGAAGAGAGATTGAACACATATACCATTCAGCATGATAGAGCACTCCTCAAACTCATAGCATTGTCTTGTTCCGATGAGAATTCTGCAAAGGCGTGGAAACTGGCACAGGATCTCCACCAGGATAAGGCTCTCGTTGCAGCCTCCAAGGTTGCCGAACGTGTTGGCCTTGTCGCACTTGTCAACCGTATCAACAAGTTGAGGGAGCAAAGGATGGAAGCGGATGTATCGACACAGGCCTGATATACAGATGAGATGTGGTAATTCGTAGGTCAAGACCAGAGGACATAACTACTGTAGAGAGATGCGTTTATATAACCCTTTCTACGCCATTGGTCGAACAAGGCATTTTATGCTCTCTAGAAGAGATAATAGAGCTCATACGACAACCAATACAGCAAGACAATAGACTGCCCATAGCATGTAATTGGTTCTATTGGTGTTATTGAAGACGCGATCATCGTCTCTGAAAAAAAAAAAAAAAAAAGCATCGTCAAGAAAAGTGCAACACTCCGGCGGCTTTGCTCATCATCAACCATCCTTTGTGAACAGCAATCACCACAAAAATGTACGGAGGACCTCAGCCATTGTCAGACGAAGAGAAGAAGGCCCACCAGGCCGCTACAAACAGCACACTCGCCACCGCACTTTACCTCGGTGCCGCTCTCTGGCTCGCCCCTATCGCTGTCCACTTTGTCCAGAGACATGCCAGCAAATGGTTCTAAGCGATCGAGAAGATGGTTTGGATGACGGTGATATATTGGTGCTAACAAACGAAAAAGAGCGCACAAGCTACACAGACACGCGACGCTCAGTCCATGTATATATGCTTTTTTGTCCTTGAACGAAGTTAATGACTTACACACACTTCTGTTTTTTCATTGCATCGAGGTCAAGTTCCTGATCTGGGGGTCCACTCTGAAGTTGGGGAACTTCTTCAAGTTTTCTTGCTCAAAGATGTGTCTCTTGAATGTGGTCTGCTTGATCCTGTAGTGGTGTTCGATAAACGTGCGCATGATGTCGTTATACTCCGTCTTGATATCCGGATGTGTCCATGTCTTGCGGAACTTGTCAAATGTGAACCCTTTGAACTCGAGAAGGTATAGACTCTTTCTGGAGTATTCTCTCAGAAGCATTCTCTCAATGTTGTTGGGCACATGGACGATCTCACCTTCAAAAACTGTCGGGATCAATGGGGTAAGCTCTTCCGCTTTGTAGAAATGTAGGTCCTTGCAAGAAATCAGCGAATGGTTCAAAGCAGATGTGTTCATGGAGAGTTGGATGTCTCTTTCATAAACTTCAGAGTCTGTAATAGCAGCTGGATCATGATAAGGATTGAAAATCTTGTAAAACTCTTGCAATTCCTCATCATCCAACTGGCTCATTGCACTTGCCGGATCAAGCTGTGATGTAAGAGTAGTGATATCAATGTATAGACCAGTTTCTATATCTATGAACCTGGCGTCGATCTTGTTGTCCGGATTCCTTTCTCTGTTGATAAACCAAGGATTTACATCTATCAGATACGTTCCAATGGCCTCAGCGTCATTAAAATCCATCACGATGGTTTGGTTGAGTTGCACCAGTTTCCAAAACGTCTTCGCTGTTACTTGAACATCAAGATCATCATCCCAAGGCAGGATCATTCCATTGAAGTAGTATCCAAGAAGACTTCCATGTGCAATCCATGTGTCTATCCCACACTTGTTTACGAATCTTGCCCAGGCACGAACTATGCGATGTAGGACAGCGACCCTGTCAATGGGGATAAGCTTCTCTTCGTAGAATCTAACTTCGTAATGCGCAAGCCCTGGAACATCAAGCAGAGAGCCTTCTTTAAAATATCTGTATTCCGTTGCATTCTTTGTAGGGAGGAGGAACCGTTGTTGTTCTTCTGGAAGTAGTGGTATTTGAGCCTGCGTGTCAAGGATAAAGTCTTTTGTTGTCAGTCCGATGGATTGATATGTTGTGTTGACGGTTTCTTGTCCAAAGTATTCATCAATTGTTGTTTGAATAGACATATCATCATCTATCATTGGTATCACAGTGTTTGATCCAAAGTCCAACTGATAGTAGTGCAATTGGTTCTTCATTAACACCAGTTGATTCAGATCATACTTGATGAGGTGGTACTGTCCAAGTTCTGTCTTGGCTGACACATTGAGAAGCTGTTCCCACCCGGAAACGGGTATTGTCTTAGTATCTGGATGCTCATTGAGATAATTCAATATCGCCAGGGGTCGCTGGAACGATGTATGACGATCGGTGTTGAGAAGACAGTGGTCGATGCGTGTCCTGTTCCATGATGATGACAAGACATAAGGCACTGTGATGATCTCGGAGCTCAATGGGTCCTTGACGTTTCGCAGATTCCAATAGAACCCGCCAATGATGGCTAAGATGGCCAGAATAAGAGCATTCCACATCTTTTCTATCAACCATCCACTGCCAAAGACAAATAGATCATGGATGGTGTGTATGTGTGTTTATGCTCGAGACACCTCGCGCTATCGCCTATCCACATTCGGCAGCCCGAGACCTCAACTACCAATGGCTAAATAAAGCTGTATGAATAAATAAGATTTAGTGCAATAAATAGGATGTTAATAAATAATAAATAAGCAGTGCAGTCCTCACAACTTGCCCTCCTCTTTGGCGAGCTCGTAGGCGTGGATTGAAGGACGGTCCTCGACATTAGGCTTGTAGACTGGGTTCTTCTTCAAATGAATAGGTTCTGTGGTTCCCGGGATCGTCTTCTCGAGCTTCAGGTTGTCAAAGACGCACTTGTTCAAGAGCTTCTCAGCAGTACGGCATTTGAACAACTCGTGGTTGCTCGTCTCGAGGCATTGCCAGTGCAGCCTGAACGACTCGGCACAGTACTGGTTGATGTCAGAGATCACCGAGGATGCGCATCTCGTGACCCTGCGGCCCTCTTTCAGGCAGTCAACCTCTCCGCTCTTGGAGGTCTCACGACACAGCATGAAGTCGTCGTTGTAAGGGGCGCATCTTGCGCCGATGAAGAAGGCAGCTGAGAGCAGAGGAGCCGACGTTGCACCAACCTCAGGCACGTCTGGGATCCCGGCCGGCATCGGGGTCGGGTCGACACTCCACTGGTGGTCCATGCTCGGTTCTCTCTTGATACCCATTTCTGCTGATTCTGTTCCTGGCCTCTCTGGTCTTCCCTTTGCCTGCCCGTGGCCCTTTGGCCTGGTGCTTTCATTTGGGGACTTCTTCATTGGCGGTGATGCTGTGCGCGACTGTGGTGCTCGGGTTTCCTACCTCTCATCTTATATAGAGAGCAGTTAATAGTATACTGCTAGATCGGGAAGTCTAGAAATGTAAACAGGAAAAACTCATCTCAACAAAGCCATAACAACATAACAACAAGTAGATGAAGAAGAATTGCTGTGTCATTAAGTGGAAGGGTAATGTACGGGTCCTCTAACACTGGTAATCTGTTTGCCCAGAATAAGCCGGCCTCGTCGGGGTTCAGCTTTGGCAATACCAGCACGGCA
Source organism: Petasospora euphorbiiphila (assembly GCA_030556625.1). Taxonomy (NCBI): domain Eukaryota; kingdom Fungi; phylum Ascomycota; class Saccharomycetes; order Phaffomycetales; family Wickerhamomycetaceae; genus Petasospora; species Petasospora euphorbiiphila. The sequence continues at coordinate 158,140 of JAKTUJ010000024.1, read as the reverse complement.
CCTACAAGTGGTGGTATCTTTGGTTCTTCTAATGCTTCTACTACACAGCCAACGTCGGGTGGTATCTTTGGTTCTTCTAATGCTTCTACTACACAGTCGGGTGGTTTATTCGGTGCCGGTAATAATGCTAATACAACTCAGCCAATTACCCTTTTCGGTGCAACTGGAAACCAGAATGCTTTCCAACCACAGCAGCAGCAGCAGCAGCAGCAACAACAACAACAACAACAACAACAACAACAACAACAGATCCCTACTACAAACACATTATCACAGCCAGCATTTGCATGGACACAGCAGAACTCCAACCAATCTCAGCAGCAACAGCAACAACAGCCATTATCGTCGTCGTTCTTTAACAATTCTCAAGGTCCTGCTGCTACGACCACAACCAACAGTAACTACTCTTCCAATATCCAGGAGCAGCTTATCAAAGTGAAGAGTTCATGGGATCCGACTTCACAGCAGACTTTGCTAAAGACGTATTTCTACAACACAGTGCCAGAGAACCAGACTGCACTTTATACGAAACCTGCAAATGAAGGTGAAGAGTGGGATAAGGCATTTGAGAAGAAACCTAGTGCTAATTCTATCCCAGTTGCTGCAGTTGGATTTGAGGATTTGCAGAAAAGAGCACAGGCTCAGGTCAACCACGTTGCACAATCGAGAAACATCTTGCAACAGATTAGTGAGAAGTATAAAGTGTTGAGTGATAAGCACGAATTGGACACTGCGTCGAGAATTGTCGCTGCAAAGGCTAAGCATACGAGAATATCTAGAAGGATCTTGAGATTGGTGTCCACGTTGGCGGTGTTGAAGTCCAAGGGGTATCAGCTCTCACCAAGCGAGGAGAAACTTGTGGAGGTGTTCCAACAGCTTTTGGAGAAATCTCAAGACCCATCCGGGTTGGGGAAGACTAATGAACTCTGGGCGAGATTGGCAATCTTGAAAGAAAAGGCAAAGAGCCTGGGTGATCAATTGGAGAGTCCATTGGGTATTAAAACCACTGAGGCTTCAGATGAGTTGAACGATGGAGAACAGACCCAAGAACAGGTGTTGGAGATTGCAAAAGTATTGCAGGAACAACAGTCGGGTATCAAGTACTTGAACGAAGTGCTTGAGGCTGATAGCAAAACACTAGAAGGTATCTACAGGTAATCATATCAATGCAGATTGTATTAGTTGTGCCATGTAGATGACGAAAGCTCCTGGGTTCGTATCACCATCGGGATGCAATCAGACCAGCTCATCCTTGTCTTCAGGGCAGACCGGTGGTCTCTGACTCTAAAGAACGGGTCTTTTACTGTTGCCATCAACGGTTCGTCATCTTCTTGATTATCCAGCGACACCGAGATGTGGTCTTCCCCTTTCAACAGCAGTTGCAGATCGTGTCGAGTAACGACGCCCACGGTGGTCTCCAATTGGTTCCTCAACTGGTCCATCTTGTCATGGATCAGCTCTATACCTTCATCGGTCTGACCAACTTCAAACACAGCCATCGACCTGCCCATGTGGTGCTTGAACCCAGCAGTGCTCAGGTAGTCCTTCCAAGCGACCAACCGGCCAAGTTTCAACTGCGCAAACTGCTGCTGGACGTGTCGGAGGTCGTCGAATTTGTAAAGAGCGTGTGGGAAGTTGATGTGTGCCACGACACACGGACGAACAGCCATAGACATTGGCAATACTGCTAATTGTGGTGTATATAAAGGTATAAAGAGTGGGATTAAGGAATCGCGAAAGATGCCAAAGCGCAAAAGCATCAACAACACTCTTCAACACAGAACAAAGCCACCACCAGGACACCACTTAGACCACTGTGAAATGAGTGACGACGCTGCTGAGAAGAAGCCGGTGATCGAGGAGACGGAGGTTGATGAGGAGCTGCCTCAGGGTGAGACTCCAGCTGCGCCACAGGAGGAGCCAGTGTCTGCTGAAGGTGATGATGAACCTGATTATCGTGTCGATGAGGAAGCTGCTGAACACAATGAGAGTGCTTCTGCTGGTGAAGACGAAGAGTTCGATCTTGATCTGTCCAAGTTGAAGGCCAGTAAGCGTTCGAATGCACCACCTGTGCCAACAGAGGCGGTCAGAAGAGAAGCATCAACTGAGGCACAAGAGCAAGTTGTGGGTGAGAGTGGGGACGTTGTAGACCAGTCTTACAAGAGACGTCAGGAGCTGGAGGCCAAGCTCGAAAGAGTTCTGAAGAAACCAAAGATCAAGAGAAGAAAAGATGAGCACGACTTGACCAATGACGAAGATGAGATTATCCAGATATTAAAACAACAGATGGATACTGCCGCAAAGAAAGACGCTGAGATCATTGAAAACCAAAGTGGTATTGCCGTGAATAAGATTGAGCTCTTGCCCAAAGTGCGTAATGTCTTGTCCAAGGCCAACTTGGCCGAAGTCATCTTGGATAACAACTTGCTTGCTGAGGTGAGACAGTGGTTAGAGCCACTGCCGGATGCATCGTTGCCCTCTTATGAGATTCAGAGTACGCTATTCAAGGCCCTGCTCAAGTTGCCTATCAACACGAACCATTTGAGAGAGTCTGGTATCGGTAAGATTGTTATCTTTTACCAGAAATCCAAGAGAGTGGAACCCAAGATCAGAAGAATCGCAGATAAGCTCGTTTCGGATTGGACGAGACCAATCATTGGTGCTTCGGACAACTACAGAGACAAGCGTTTCCACGTTGTTGACTTTGACTCTTCGAAATTGAAACGTAAACAGAATGGACCACACAAGAGAACAGCTGCTGAAAAAGAGCAGGCTGAGGCTGAGAGATCAATCTACGAACAACAGGCCATGAGAAGAAACAGAGCTGCTGCTCCTGCTCCGACAGTGACAGATTACAAGATTGCACCAAGAGCCAGAGTTGACAAGAGCGCAATGACGATTGCAAATGCCGGTGTTGGATCATCCTTGAACAGAGATGACCAATTCAAGAGAATCTCATTGAGATTGTCAGGGAGAAAAGCCGGTAGCACCAAAAAGAGCTCAGTCAGCATTGAAGGGAGAGGTCTTTCCTAAATGTACAATAGTTTATGCGTCCATTTGACAAGTCGTAGCTACACCAATACATCTTTTTAATTACCTTTTAGTGCATAAGCAAATATACAAAAAAACCAATAGTACACGACAATGGAGTGCGTTTAGGATCTTGGTTTCTCCTTCTTCTCCTTCCACAAGGCCAAGAGGGAAACACCAGAGACCTTGACGACTTTGAATCTGACACCTGGGATATCACCCTTAGCCTTACCCTTTCTACCGAAACCAGCGAGCAAGACCTCGTCGTTCTCATCGACAAAGTTCAAACAACCGTCATTTGGAACGAAAGCAGTGACTCTCTTACCGTTCTTGATCAACTGAACTCTGACACACTTTCTAATAGCAGAGTTTGGCTGCTTGGACTCAATACCAATCTTTTCCAAGACAATACCCTTGGCGTGGGAAGAACCACCGAATGGAGAAGACTTGAAGGCAGTTCCCAACAATCTCTTCTTGTAAGACTGCTCAGCCCAACGGCTATGGATGGATTGTTAGTATACTGTAGAGGATGAGTGATGGCAGAGCAATGGGGCGGTGTTATAAATAAGATAATGATGAGTGATGTTTTATGCCCTCACTGCATTAATGAGCTCACTGTGCTTGATAAGGGGACCGTAAGATCAAACGATGCGGTAATCATGATATCAAAAGCCAATCTGTGCGGATCCAGGTGATGATGGTGACTGAGAAATGATTATTACAATGGAACAATATGTCTTGTTTGTTCTGCCTCCACAGCTCCATACTAATTCATGATTCACGGCCTGGTGATGACCACCTTCAACTCCCAACACCGGCTCCACTGCGCCGCCTCTCCGTGTGCAAACTTACTTGTTTCTTCTGTGGACTCTGAGCTTTCTAGCGGAGTTCAATCCTCTTGGTTTACCCTTACCCATCTTGATGTGCTTGGTCTGTGTATCTCCCCTTTGCGTGTTGTTGAGTTGTGTGTGAGTTGTGGAAAAAAAGTCTTTTTTCACGCTGAGAGGCTCTGGGACTGCCAGCCGCCACCGCTGAGGGCAATTCGCGCACGCTCGCTGTGGTGATGTAATGGCTGACTCAGCGTGCGGCGCCAACCGTGCGGTCTTGATGAACATCCAGACACCTTGGATATTAGGGCTTTGTGGTTTCGACGTTGTGTCACGTGTGGCGATGGGGTCGAGTGATTAGGGCTAGATTATTTCATCATTATCACATTCAAAGACTCTTATCATGACATCGTTATATCACAAGGGTATGACAATGCCTCTCACAGAGCACCTCATTGCAGACTATCTCAAGAGACACCACTATGACGATACACTAAGGTCATTTGAGCGTGAGACCGGTATAAGCACGAGGAGCACAAGTGTGAGTTATGAACGGTTAGAGGACATTGTTGATGATCGTACCGCTTACTTGTCACACACGGACGTTCTTAAGGAAAGTGGGATAAACCAAGTGGAGAACTCACATCTGTTTAATGCGTGGAGCGAACTGGCGCCTGTGAATGGACAGGAGATCATCGCTGGTGATGCATTAGTGGTGCACATGTCTACTTGTAAGAGCTTGGTCGTTGATGGTGAGCTTAAGAACGATGTCGTGATACTGTCTGGTGCTGATAAATCGATCACTGTCATGGATCTGAGAACTAGGAGCCTGATTGGACGGTATCGTGGGATTCATGGAAGCGTTGTAAAGTGCTGTTATGGCATTGAAGGCACTGATTTGCTTCTTTGTTGTGCAATGGATGGGAAACTCAAAGTTGTCAAGATCACAGGACATGATACTACTGAAACTTTGAACGAGTGTCAATTGCATCCAAGATTGGTTATAGATTTCAAACAATTGAAAATATCAGATGATACTATACTGATCTTCTCCATTGGTTGGGATCTAACTCTAAGAGCACACACTTTGAAGAATGGTACTAAATTACAATACGTCTCCGAATTCAAACTTCTCTCCAATGCCACAGCGATTGAAGTCAGCATCTTCAAATCATACCCTGTTATCCTACTAACGAGAATGGATTCTTGTCAAATTGCATATTTCACATTGAAGAATGAAACCTTGTTAGAGGTCACGCGTGTTTCTCTTAATGATGCAGAGTTCTCTACTCATGGATTCAGTGGCATGTCGATATCGTTATCCTCTGATGAGTTCAACGACAAGACACAGATTGCCGTGGGGACATCACACATCCCATATCTTCGTGTGATAGTGACAAGACCACCAGATGCATTGGGAACACTATTTGATAGTGCAAAAGAATCTGATTCTGGTGCCCAAGAGTTACACACGCCGACACTGCGTGGTCTTATATTGGCTAACTTCACCACACCGAGTCCACAGGATAAGTTCTCGCATGCTAGGGTAATTTGGAGACCTGATTTGTCTGGTGTGTGGATCTGTGGGGATGATGGTATTATTCGTGGATTGGATTTAAAGACTGGACTCATCGTTAGAGAGCTAGCATTGCACGATGCAAACCAGAGAATCAAGTGCATGTGCGTTGATTATGTTGAGGGACACGAGATGATCGTCAGCGCTGGCGTTGACAAAAAAATTATATGTTGGTCTTAGTGTTGAATATTGATAAAATTGCATGAGAATAAATAAGGGTGCATATAACAGTTATATCTAACATGCATCGATGCCTTATGAAATAAATACCAGACCTTTGAATTATGCAACAATTCTCTTTTTGCGCTGCATTTTGATGAGCATGAAGACTGTTCTCATTGCCAATGTGATTTCATCTTTAAACATAAAGACGAATCCTTGAACGAGAACGCCCTTTGTCAATTGCGGTAGGATACCTTTCCACAATGATGCAACACCTTCTGTCTCAACAAGGTGTCTCAAGATACTCTGGAACGACTTGAGGTGCTCGTTACTCTCATCGTCATTCTTCTGCAGCATTGCCTTTGCGATAATCAAAGGCTGTGTAATGACTGTAGCGAGCATCTTGGAGACCACACCGAGGAAGAAGTTCTCGTGTGGGTTGAGGATCGAGCGTCCATGGAACAGGATCGCTTTCAATCTCTCAAAAGTGGCATATGTGATAGATGGGTTCACAGTAAGCACGAGACTCACTTTAAACCCACGCCAGAGACCAGTTGGACCGTCCTCTTTGACAATGTTCTCGGCAGACTTAAGGATAGTTGGGTTCTTCTCCGGGTTGGTCTGTTGTCTCGTGGAGATGACACTGATAGGAGAAGTGAAGAGCTGTCCCAAAGCAGCAGCAACAATACCAAGCAACAGTTCCTCTGGCGTGGAGTTGGCCAATCTCATCCTGCGTTTCGTCTTGAGAGCGTGCCATGATTTACGGACAAAGGAATACCAGTAAAAGTAAGTGAAAGACTGTACTGCGCTCGATAGCAACGATGAAGAGAGGCCCTTGTAGAGCCCTGGGAGACCCTTCTGCTTGTATATCTTGATGAGACAGTCCCACGAGTTCTTGTAGTGGACAACATCTTTTTCAGTTCCCTCCTTGTCCTCAAGGAGAAGGCCACTTGCCGTATCCTCCTGCTTGAGCTGTGTCTGGATCACCGTCTTGACGAGATCAAGCGGGTAGACGATGGTGTTGGCGATGATCGAGGCCGACGCCCCGTACACGGCGTTCTCAAGGGAGGACATTGGATCTTACTCATATATCTTCTACCCAATTGGAAACTCAAGTGGGATATCGTTTGCCCTTTATATAAAGTAAAGTCTGGGGCTTCTCCCCGCCAAATGGCAATGTGCCGAGGCTGCGCGATTTCGCCGATTAGCCGCTTTTTCGTTGCAAATAAGCAAGTGCGGGTAACTGCCGGTATATGTCTCGATGGACCAAGATAGACTAGTGCTATATTGCTATATTGCTATGAAAATGAGACTAATAAGCGTCAGAAACGTACCTCGTGTGGGAGAACACGGTGGTTGCGCCCGTCTTTCCGCACACTGCGCCCGTTGTCCCTCTGCATCGCCCGTCTCATGTCGTAGGCGTCCTTGTCGTCGTTGATGGTATCGGTATTTCTAGGGTAGCTGTGTTCTCCGCCGTAGTACCCAACCACACGACGATATACAGAGTATCCCAGCTTCTCGTAGAGTGCAATTGCCAGTGTGTTGGTCACCTTGACAAAGAGGTCGATGAAGTTGGTCTCGTGCGGCTTTGCATCGGTGATGTATTGGAGGTTGCGGCAAAGATATGACGCCAACCCAAGCCGTCTGTAGTGCGAATTCACAGTCACTGCTGTGATATGTGTGTGCCACAGCTCGGCCTTGCCCTCCGTCTTCCCCATCATGTAGCCCGAGATGGCCCCACTCAGCTCTGTCGACTTGAAGAAGAGCGACGGCCATTCTGTTAGGTATTCGAGATAGAAGCCGACGTTGAAGTTCTCCGTCAACGGATCGAGGTTCACGGGACTCAGCTCAAAGAGGTCTGTCGCCTGGAATGGTTTCAAAGAGGTCATCGTTTCAGTTTGCTGTCGCTGTGTAATCGATTGTAGGAGAAGAGAAGAGAAGTGTGTTTTCGGTGATAATAGAGAAGCTCTTCGCGATCGCTTTACTACCTCTTCTCTTCTATTTCTTCTATTTCTTCTCTTTCTTCTCTTTCTTCTCCTTGCTAAGCAGTTCCCTTTATCTTCTGTCTTGATCAATTCTCTGTGTGCCATATGACCCGTTTTAGAGGGTGTATCGACATCCACTCCGGCCAGGTCAAGCAGATCGTCGGTGGGACCCTTTCCAAAGACGACTCAACAAAGAACGACGACTCACTCGCTACGAACTTTGTATCCACACTTCCATCTTCTCACTATGCACAGCTGTACAAGGACAATAACATCACAGGAACACATGTGATCAAACTGGGGTCGAACTCGGAGAACGATAATGTCGCGTTGGAGGCTATCAAGACGTGGCCCGGTGCGCTCCAGATTGGTGGAGGTATTAACGATTCAAATGCAAAGTATTGGATCGACCAAGGTGCTTCACATGTCATTGTCACGTCATGGTTATTCCCTGATAACGTCTTTAGCCAGGAGAGGCTTGATAAGCTCGTGTCTATTATCGGGAAGAAACATATCGTTATCGATCTGAGTTGTCGTGTTAGAGTCGTTGATGGTGTCAAGAGATGGTTTGTGGCTACGAATAAATGGCAGACGGTGACTGATTTTGAACTCACACCGGAATCATTTACTCATTTGAGCCAATACTGTGACGAATTCCTCGTTCATGCGGCAGATGTTGAAGGATTATGCCAAGGTATTGATGAAGAACTCGTTAGTAAACTCTCACAATGGTGCAATATCCCAATTACTTATGCTGGAGGTGCAAAGCACTTTGATGACTTGCAAAGAGTTGACCAATTATCAAATGGTAAAGTCGACTTGACATACGGCAGTGCACTTGACATCTTTGGTGGGAAACTAGTCAAATTCACCAATGTCGCTGCCTGGAATTCCACCCATTAATATCTATAATTCACTAGAATTAAAATCGTGCATAGTATACAACCCGAGCTCATTTCACGGGTACCTCTTTGTTCTTTTGTAGATCATCATGCTCACTAACTAGTTATAATAACCACCTTGCTGACCATACCCGCCCTGGCCATATCCACCCTGTCCACCGTATCCTTGACCACCATACCCCTGTTGATACTGCTGGTCTCCCCATTGGCCATCTGGTCCTCTTGGTGGGTATCCAGCTGCATTTCCAACGTGATTACGGTTGTTATCCTCGTCATCTCTTTTACCGTCTTTCTCCAATTCAGCGACAATACCAGCAATCTTCTTCTGGAGCACATCGAGTCCTCTGAGAACAACCTGGTCTGGTGATAGCGTCCCTACCGTCTCGACATCGAGGTAGAACTTGTTCGCCACTGCGGTGTGGTCGAATGGGTCGTCTTTTCCAGGACGCTCTTCAAAGTCCGCATTCTTCGATAAGGGCCATTCGTCCTCTGCAGACTGTTCATACCAATAATCAGTGTGTTTCAACTTATTCCATGGGTCGTACTCAAACCCAACAGCGGCACATGGAGACCATTTGGCATGTTCTTTAGCGATACCTTTCTTAGCAATGCATCTCACTTTCAACTGCTGGTCTTTTCTCAACTTGCAAATCAAGACACCATTCTGCTCCTTATCCGTAATGATTGGATGTCCAATGTTGAACTGGTTATTGGCACTGACGATTGTCAAATCCTTGGAAAACACATTCTGGAACTCATCTGCGTCTTCGCCACGCACATCGAGACTGATCTCAACAGAGCATCTATTGCAGTAGTCATCACAGGTGCAATCACGCGAGTACTCCAACCGGTCAACGTCCATGCTCTGCAAAGGGATGAGACCCAGACGGTGTGCGATGAACTCGTCAGCGAGCACAGAGGTGTTCTCTTCAATCTCCACGGAGTCGATGGCCAGTGTAGGTATCTCCGCCAGCATCACCCTGCGAATCGAGTTGGCCAGCGCCATGTCGATGTTCGACAGCACAAAGTTGACACGGTCGTCCTCGATCGTTCTGATCGTCACTGCCGGCTCGCTCATCCTCACCAAAATCCACTTGTCCTCTTAGCGATGGCTGTTGTAACGGCTTCTTTTGCTGAGACGTTATTGACTGTGAACAAATTGGACGAGCTGTAAAAACACCCGCACACCCCCTCATACTAACCACATGGGGATCAACTCTTTAACCTCTTCATCGCTTTTATTAATGACTTTTGCTAGTATAGACCGGTTTCTCATCGTCTATAAAGAGCTATAATGAGTAACCAGATCAAGCTACCAGACCTCCGGTTCGAGTCGTCGTTCCGCCGCTCATTACAGGCAAAAGCTGCCTCTGAAAGCGTTGCTACAAAGTCCGGCGATGAACCGGATAAACCCATTGCCATCACACCGTTCATCGTGCTTGAAGTTGTACTGAAAGATGTCATTATCATGCCGCTATTACAGGGAATCATATGGACCGGGATTCTCATAGCTGCTAAGCCCTGGTTGGCAGCTGCAGCTGCGCATGGACGGAGAGTTGGTGTTCGGCTCTACCAATCGCTCGGGTTTGGAGTCAAGAGACCAACACGCTTTGCTTGATTGTTACTACAGTTAATTTGCACGAGTTTATGATACATTTTAATTATCGTTTAATAGGCATTTGTGTAATTGCCAGAGTTGTCAGATCTCCAGTCTGACTCGCCTCTTGAGCCACCACGTCCTCCACGTCCACCACCACGGCCTCCACGGCCTCCACGTCTACGACCCCAGCTGCTGTTTCCAAAGTCTGGTGCCTGGCCTTTGCGGAACTGTGGGATAGGAACTGATGCCTGGTTGGCTCTCGTTGAAGCAGAGTTGGAGATGTTATCAAAGAATGACTTCTTCTTATCATATGCTGGTTCGCTGAGCTCCGTGTCGTCCTCTTCTCTTCTCAGCTCATCTTTAACCTCTAACTCGTTGAATTTGGCATTAGCAGATTCAAAATCGAAATCGGCATCTGGAACAGAGGAATTGTAGAAATTGGACTGTCTTGGTCTAGGTTGGTTGTAGTATGTGCGTGGTTCTCTCTTCTCTTGCGTCTCCTCTTCCTTCTCTTTCCCCTCTTTCTCCTCCTCTTTCTCTTCTTCCTTCTTCTTCGTCTCCACCTTCTCCTTCTCCTTCTTCTCCTCCACCTTCTTTTCCACGTCCTTCTTCACAGGTGGCTTCTGTGATGGTGCCGCAGCAGCAGCTGAAGGATGATCAGCAGGTGGCACATCCAACACCGACAAATCACGCACATCCGAGCCTCTGAACACCACCACTGGGTATACATCGTCAACTGCTGGGATCTCTCTTGCAGGATCTCCAATTCTCCCCTCTGTTCCATATGGCTTGACGTTCTTCAGAGTGACAGTTGCCTCTTCTCCATTGACATCGCCGAGGATACCGACGTATCTGATTCCCTTGTTGGAAATCAACGAGATTGTCTTCCCGATATACTGTGACATCTTGCTCTACTTCCCTCTGACACTTAATCAATGATAATTGTTCAAATTAAAGTGATGAAAGTGGAAGAAGTTGGTGGAAACACCGCGAACGTCTGCCATTTGATGATCGTGTCATTAACTAGAAAAAAAGATCAAGCAGCTCATCTCCAGGCCTAAAAGCTCCCTTTTTCTACTCATTTCTATTGATATTCTGTTAACTTGGGGATTAGAAAGGTAAAGATGGGTGACGATGAGTACAAAAGAGCCATGGAGATACAAAGGCGAGCATTTGAAGCTCAATTTGGGTCGCTGGAGGATATGGGGTTCGAGGATAAGACCAAAGAGCTCGATGATGAGGATGTGTCAATCACAGAGTCGATGAGTGAGGAGGATGAGTTTGATTATGACAAGGTGCAATACTCAGAGAGTGGTGAGGATGATGGGAGTGAAGATGAGGAAGTCGCTGAAGAATTTTATGGGTTTAATGATGAGTTGAAGCCACAACCCGTTGTGGTCAAGTTTAACGACTCTGTTCGTGAGTACACTGCTCCTACAAAACAGGAGCAGAAATTGCTGAAATCTGGCAAGGCAGCACCTACAAAACCCAAGCCAGTAGTTCAACAGAAAGTGAAAGGGAAAGGCAAAGAAGAAGAGGAGAATCTACAGAATGACCTTGAGTTGCAGCGGTTCTTGGAAGAGTCGCACATCTTGTCAAACTTTCAACAACAGAACTCTGGTGCTGATTTGACATTACAAACACTGCATTCGTCTGATTCAGTCATTGGTAATGCGAGAAAGCATACTTTAGATTCACGAATGAAGCAGATTTCTAGTATTAATTCGACACGTGAGGATAAGTTGGAGAAGATGCCCGTATCGATGAGAAAAGGCATGATCAAATCCCGCAAGGAGAAGATTGCCAAGTACGAGCAGGATGCAAGAGATGGTGGGATTGTGCTGAGTAAAGTTAAAAAGGGCCAGTTTAGAAATATCGGTGGTTCTTTGACGTTAGAGAAGAGAATTGGGGCCGGTATCAAATCACAATTGGATGATAAGAAGAGGAAATTCAGAGGCAAGGGGCTCAAGATCAGCAGTGTCGGTAGAAGTACGAGAAACGGTCTTGTGATCAGTCAACAGGAAATCGACAGAATCAATGGGCCTGTTGGTGGCAAGGGCAAACGGGGCAAGCATAGACGCTAGTGCGTCAGTAAACCAGTATACGATGGCAGATTAGCATTTGAGACAATTGTGTTATAGCATAACCGAGTAGTAAACCCGTATAAGAGCATGATATTACAACTCAATGTGTGCTTATTGTGCCAAGGGCCGTAAAGAGAGACATCGGGGTATATCAATGTACACTTTGTGAAACTGTTGTAGCTCAACAACAAATTGAGGTTCGAACTGTACAAGCCATTGGCCAACCAGGGGCCAAGCACACGACATGATAGACTAACCGATACAATTACGGAAGCACAACCGGTAGAGTTACGTTAGCGTTGCATCGCTTGACATTGATGTCTCTTAGTTTGTGCTTCATCGATCGGGCGGATGAGGTCCTGCTTTACAAAGGTCTGATACAGTTCTCCACCGCTGGTCCAAACTAGCACCACCGTTCCAACTAGCACGTCTTACAGCTAATCCTAAATATACATCACGTTAACAGGGAGAAAGAGAATAAGAGCCAACAAATATGGCTGATGAGTGAGTGGATGGTAGGATATGTGCGCCTACCTATCCGGAGTTGCGAGGTGCTGCGTATTGATGCAGGCGTATGCACCAGTATGCAATACTCTTATTTGCGGTCTAGACCCGAGACCCTTGTTCCCCATCTCCGAGACCAGACCCTGGACACAGAGCACAGAGACCAGAGACCAGAGACTCTTACTAACTGCGCTCGCGACTCTCCAACTATCAAGTTTGAAGACTCGGGGAATTTCTAGTCCACCCACGTGGGTCGCGTCCCGCCAGCCCAACCTCTGATCATTAGCGATCAGTCAGTCACAAGAGCTCCAACTGTGGGAGCCCACACACAGCAGCGTAAGGGCAAAAAACCTAATAGCCGATCCCTCAAGCTGGACCATTGTCGGTGTACTTTTTGTCAGCTGTTTCCCTCTCTCCCTTCATCTTTATCCAGCGTTGTACCACTTGTGGAAGCCATTTGGTGTCACTCTCTTTGTGTGCTATCACCTATCTATCTATCACACACATCTGTCTGTCTCTCCCTCACCAACCCACTGTTTCACACTCCACCTCCCCACCCTCCACCGGCTTTTTCTCCCTGATGGACTCTTCTTCATCATGGGCGTTTGACGGAGCGACGCCCAACGGCTCGTTGCACCACAACCACTTCTCGGGCGATGGTTCTGCCTTCCTCAACTTTGACTCGCCAGGAGGCCACTCAGACGTTGGTGCTGTCCAGAATGCTACCAATAACAGCAGTAATGGTAATGGCAATGGCGGTAACGGTGCTGCTGATGCCTCTAACAATGGCGGTTCCGACGCTGATGCTCTCGGCAGTGCAAGCCATCCTACTTCCTCTACACACGCTTCAGCTGTGCACTCACACAACACTTCCCCAGGTGCTTCTGCTACTACACCGTCTCCTTTCCAGAGAAATGCTGCTTCCCAGCACCAGACGACTACTGCTAGCTACTCAGAGTATATGGAGGCCTCTGCACAAACCATTGAACTCCTGGATGCCACGCTCAGCACACATCCCCATGACCCTACCATCTTCTCCCAAGAGTCCAAGGACCACGATATGACACACTGGCCTGGAATGGCTGAGTTACACGATATCGATATGTCTGAGATGGATACTTTTTTGAGTCCATCTGGCCAAGATGGGAGTCTGCTGTTGACGGGTCAGCAGCAGCAAAGTCAACAACAACAACAACAACAACAGCAGCAGCAGCAGCAGCAGCAGCAGCATCAACAACAAAATGGTTCTAACCAGTCACATATCCCACCAACACCAACATCCTATGAGGTGAATAGCTTTGCTAATGGCTCAAATTCGTCCTTCTTGGCGCACTACTCACCAGCTATGGGATCAGAGTCGAACGGTTCAATCAGACCAGATGTCGTCTTTACGCCTTTGGTCTCACCAGCAGTGACACCCTTGGATGCCATGAACCACAAGCACTCCATCAGCAGCAACTCTGGGTTCTTCTCCCCACTCACGTCTCCGGCACTTGAAGCCAAATCTCCCATGAGAAACTCGAGAAAGCAATCGCTAACCGATGAGAAGAAGAAATACTCCAAGAGGAAGACTCCAGGAACTACCCCGATTGTTGCTCCAACTGTTCCAGGAAGAATTGCAAAGAACTCACCTGTGCTCAAGGCCAAACGGTCTTCGTCATACGCAAACAATATTGCCCTTCACCACCATCATCAGCAACAACAACAGCAACAACTACACCGTACTGGCTCATACACAAGCAGTAATAGTAACACACCACCATCTGCAGCTGACTTCTCAAAATTACCAGACAGTGCTGAATCCAGCATGGCCCCACCAAGAACAACAAATACATCGAAATCAGCAGGCTCCTCTACACCCACTGGTGGGTCCAGTTTGAGAAGAACACGAACCAAATCTAATGCCTCGTTGAACCAGCCAGCTACACCTGCGACATTGATGAACTTCAAATTGGATTCCCCTGGCACGATCTCGAAATCACCAGTGATCCTACCGTCTAACGACATACCTAGTCGTTCTTCAACTTCTACACTAAATTCCAAGAGTCAAGTACGCACAATCCCACTCGATACGTCGTCTGCATCACGCACGAACAATGATGACGAGGAAGATCTTCATTCCAAGAAGGCCTCGCATAAACTCGCGGAACAAGGCCGTCGTAACAGGATGAATCAGGCAATTGCAGACCTTGGATGTCTAATTCCAGAACAAATGCAAGCAACGGTTTCGATCCCAAGTAAAGCTACAACAGTCGAGCTCGCGAGTGAATACATCCAGAGATTGGAGGCTGAGGTTGTACTGTTGAGGGAAAGAATAAGAGCACAGAATGGGAGTGATTCAGTTAGTAATGACAGTATCTCTCCATTGGAAACTACAGATCACTGATGACTGGGTTGGTATCTACACATTTGCTGTAAGAGTCGACATTCGAATGATAATTTGGAACAACTTGCTAATTAGAGTGTTCCTTGGGTGTACACGCGATGGTTTGTTATATAGGATATATATGAATGAACTCCACTTAATCTACTCTGACTCAATAATCCAATATGTCTCGGAATCCAACTTTTGATGCTAAAGGTTGCCGCAAAATGATGCCCGTCCATAAATGGCAGATAATTGAATGAGGTCACAAACACCCGCACACCGCTTAACCTTCCAAACTTTGAGGCTGAAAAATTTTTTCATTTCACCCTCACAGCACTTTTTACTTACTTTTGAAAGAAATCAAAGAAACTAAACAGAAATACCCATAATGGTAGGTTTTTCTCTTCTTTAAGATACCTCATACTGTTGACGTTCATGTCTTCAGGCAGGTATACGACATTATGGAGCTCCTAAATTTTCCTTACACTGTTACTGTGCAAAATTTGGAGTGTTGACGATGTCTTGATTGGACTAAACCGAGAGTTGGGGACCTTACCGCTCTACTACAGGGCAAGATTCAGAGGAGTGCTTTTAGAGAGACCATGGTATCTCTTGAGCATCTCTGTTGACGGATTTCTCTGTTGGTATGGTACCCGTTTGTTCAACAGCCAGTTCTCTGTTATTACAGATGACTGCGTGTGTTGTTCATACTCTCTCGTTTCTATGTCTCACATTACTTTGTTTACATTACTTGCACAGGCTGAGTTCTTCGGAACTGTAGGGATGAATTTTGGGTCTCTTTGTCATTATCCGTGTTTCCTTTCGAGGACAGGGGATATTCAATGGAACCAAACTAACAATCTCAATGACACAGCCAGCTAAAAGAGTCGCACCAGCACCATTGTCCCAGAAGACCAAGAAGTCTACTGCTTCTAAGAACCCATTGGCCGAGTCCAAACCATTGAAGTTTGGTATTGGCCAGTCGATCCAGCCAAAGAGAAACTTGTCTAGATTTGTCAAGTGGCCAGAGTACGTTCGTCTCCAGAGACAGAAAAAAATCTTGAACTTGAGACTCAAGGTTCCACCTGCAATTGCTCAGTTCCAGCACACTTTGGACAGAAACACTGCAGCTGAGGCCTTGAAGCTCTTCAACAAGTACAGACCTGAGACAAAGGCTGAGAAGAAGGAGCGTCTGACTAAAGAGGCTGCAGCCATTGCCGAGGGTAAGACCAGACAGGATGCCTCTCCAAAGCCATATGTCGTCAAGTACGGTTTGAACCACGTTGTCTCTCTTATTGAGAACAAGAAGGCCAAGCTCGTTTTGATCTCCAACGATGTTGACCCAATTGAGTTGGTCATTTTCCTTCCAGCCTTGTGCCGTAAGATGGGTGTTCCATACGCCATCATCAAGGGCAAGGCCAGACTCGGAACGTTGGTTCACCAGAAGACTTCTGCTGTTGCTGCCCTGACTGAGGTCAGAGCAGAGGATGAGGCAGCCTTGGCCACTTTGGTTTCCACCATCAATGCCAACTTCACTGACAAGTACGAGGAGAACAGAAAGCACTGGGGTGGTGGTATCCTGGGTGCCAAGTCGCAGGCTAAGCAGGACAAGAGAGCTGCCTACGCTGAGAAGAAGTAATGCACTTGCTCACATTTGTAAACTAGCTAAGTAATGGGACACGATATCGACTACAAAAGAATAAAAAAGTAGAAGTGCCACAAAACGTAGATGGCCACAAAACGGCGCGCGCTTCCAGCCAATCAGAGCGCGCTAAATCGGCGTTACGCGAAAAGAGGAAAAAGTTCGCGAAAGTGGCTTCACCGAAGGAAAAAAGTGCCAATAAACACTGAGAGAAGTCCTTTTGCGGAGAGCATTCTGGAAGCAGCAGACGATAACTCATACTAAAGATGCTTGCTACTCTCGCTGAGGCTCTTGAAGAGCTCAAGGACGCTTTTGTTCCAACCGTTGCCAAGGCTGAGGCCGACGAGGAAGAGGAGGAAGAAGAAGAGGAGGAGGATGAAGATGAGGATGACGAGGACGAGGACGAGGAAGGCTCTGACCCAATGGATGCCCTCAAGAAGTCCTGTTCCGAGAACGACGAGATCAAGCCATACGTCCACCACTACGCCGAGTGTGTCGAGAGAGTCACGCAGGCACAGGAGGACCCAAACTACGAGCATTTGGAGTACAAGGAGGACTGTGTCGAGGAGTTCTTCCACTTGGAGCACCACCTCAACGACTGTGTCGCTCCTAGATTGTTCAACAAGCTCAAATAAGTACAAACGCTTTGCATATATGATCTCCCCAGTTTGGACTTAATTGCATTTGACAATGTGATGACACCTCATTTATTCTGTTTCTACCCTTTATTTTTATCCCTCTGGTTGGTACTCTGTTTCTCTCCCCTTCTTCATCACAGTTGTAATTTATATCGATGAAGAACTCGCATACAAAGAAATATATACATATATATGGTGTTTTCTTTGTTGTATACCCGTTGTAGAGATCGAAGAGTGCAGGGTCGTGGTGTTCTTGGACAGGCCATATCCCTTAAACAATGTGTTCATTACTGCACATGAACAAACTTAATCTTTGTTAAACGGTCTTTTGGTATTAACCTGATACTTGGGTTATACTTGAGACTTGTGTAGTTAATTGTAGACCTTTAGGGTGATTAAGGCCATTATGAGCCCTCTTTTTTTTTTTTTTTTTTTTTTTTTTTTTACATACGCGTGCATCATCATCCCCTTCGTCTTCTAATTCTCTTCTATCCTTCTCTAACAACTCAAGTATAAGACCATATACCTTCCAGAATGTTCGAGGACACTAATGTCGGCACGGGAGGCGATGTCAAGGATGTTGCCTTCCGCAGGAAGATGCGGCGATGGTACAAGACGCGCCAACGTAATCTCGAGGCACAACAACTCATTGCACAAAGGAAACGCAAACCTGATTTCAAAAGTTCAAAGCGGGTTAAACTCCCGAAAATCGAATCCCAATCAAGTTCAAAGCCTACTGGTTGGTCTAAGCGGGATGATCGTGGATTGGAAGGCGTGGATAGGCCAATGACTGTCATGCGCAAGGACTACTTTCCTGAAGATACCTATGAGCATTGGCATTTGGAGAAAGAGCTAAACAAGAACGTGGAAAGGCTGGTGGAGCATGATAACGTCGAAAAGAAGACAGATATTATAAATGGTGATGGTGGAGATGACATGTTGGAAGTCGCTAGCTTTGATGGCGAGTTTGACGTTGATGTTAATCCCTATATGCATGAGACACAACCAGATGCTGAAACGTATGTTGATCAGAGAATTGAGGACGACGAAATGTTCATCGATTATACTTCTACAAAGATGCTCTTGACAAAGAAGGGATACGAGATTCTTCCCTATGCACCACCAGTTAATGCTAGAACAGAGAAACATATCCGTTTGATTGCAACTCCAATGTCACACACTGCACTCCAAGCTGACGTGGTTCGCAACTTATTGCACATCAATGTCCTGAGAAAGAACTGGAACTTGGCATACAAGTGCTTTTCAACGTTGATAAGACTCCCAGATATCGATGTGCGCAGTATATGGCATCTGGGACTTGAAATCCTTCAAAGGTTGGCAGAGGAGAAATGTAAAGAAGATGGTGATGATCTATTTGGATATGATTTCAGTACTATTGATGGCGATTCTGAATCAAAATTGAATACTCTCCAGGATGTGAAATTCCTCAAGTGGATGTCAAATTTTTATCCAATTGTTGGATTAATGAATAAGAAGAACAGCAGTAAAGTATCACCATATCGCCGTGGTTCTTCTCTCACTGTGCCTGCATTTGTCAACTCGCTCTTATGGACATTACTCTACAGGCAAGATTTTGCTGCTCTCAATGAAAAACTCTCTGATATCCTTCTCGTGGCTCCATATATCAACGATGGTATGATTCATTTTATGCAAGGTCTTTCATACCAAATGGAAGCTGCATACAAGAGTCGAGAGGAGGATCCAGATAGGTTCCAAGTCCAACAGTTGATCCGCAGGGCTAAGAAGTTTTATCAAGATGCTAAGCTATTGGGTGCTGTGTTCCCGGAGAAGCTTATTCAAATGGAACTTGAACTCATCAAGAAGAGAATCCAGTGGTACACTGATAGTGATGACGATGACAAGAAGTTTGTGACAAGTGTTGGATATCGTTAGAGTTCTTATGATTAATGACCTATTATACGACTAATGACTATATACGACTGCGGTCTACACTCAATCGCTCATAAGATTCGTACATTATTTTCGTAAAAGCAGACCACAAGTAAAAACTTAGTCTGTGTCCACCTCTCTTCCACGTCTAAGACGGATAGTGCTTGCCGTTCTTGGCTCCAGCAGAACTCTCTCGACTTTGGCCACTTGTGTAGGAGACAGGTGTAAGGTATACTCATCGTGCGATGCGTTGCCATTGGATAGCTTGAACAGTGTCCAATCAGGTGGTATCAAAGCATTGTGTGGCAAGGACAGGATGTTCGGGTTCTCGTTAGCTGCTTGCTCCGGCTCACTGTTGTTTCTGTTATTGTCATGCTCGCCTGGAGCATGGAAGAATTCGTTAGGATGTGGTAGGTGGTTTTGGAATGGTTCTGGAACATTGTTATCTTCTTCTTCATCTACTCCACCCCGTTGTGGTTGTGGCTCCGGCTCGGCATTTCGTTGAGGTGGTGGAGGTGGTGGAGGTTGCTGGGTTTCTTCTCTGAATACTGGTGCTCTGCACATTGGGCAAACCTGTGATCTTTCAAACCATCCTTTGAGACAACCCATGTGGATGATATGGCCACATGGAAGTTTCTTAGGGAACAGACGCTCGCCTTTGCGGATTCCCTCTGTAGTCATGTCATCACGACAGATGATGCATAGATTGTTATCATCTGAGAGGTCATCTTCCGTTGCATCTGCCAATTTCGAATCCAACTCCCTTGCCGCCTTTCTGTATCTTTGGAACTCTTTAATCTGTTTGAGTAAACCCAGGATGTTAAAGAAAATGTCTTTGAAGAGATAAAGCGGGAATCTATATGGGCCCAAGAAGGTGTAAAGAAGGAAGGAATGGATCACAAGAATCAGTGAAGTATGTGCAATCTCCAATATCTTCATGTATAGTCTTTTGCTCTCCATAACCTCCTCCTGTGGATGGCTTGCCAAGTATGCAACTTCCCATGTGTTTAGTATTATTCTGACACTTTCGACAATGAGACCGAGGAACAAGAGGGCAAACTCGAAGCCAAATGCAAAGTAAACGTCTGGATTGTTCCCAAAAGTATACTCTGCACATGAATATACCATACCGAAATCAACGTAGAGTAGTAGGAAAAGCGTGAGTGTGTCTTTGGTAAAGATAATCTGCGATGGTCTTGTCGCATGTTGAAAGATCAACTCAAATCTGTCTTTCAAAATCCAGTGGAAGACCTTGATGAAGAGCAAGATCAGGGTGAGGAACCCTGGGACCAAGAGGTGGTCATTGCTGAACATCGTCAGTGCAAAGAGACTGTTAAGCACTGTGAACCGGGATCTCTCATAGATGTGTTCTATCTCAATCAGACGTAATTCACCAAACAAGAGCACCTGGAGCACCTTCCCGACGATGACCGCCACAGCCACAAGCCAATTGGCCAGCACCAGTGTACTCAACCCTTCAGAGAGCTGGACCGCAACTGCATAAAAAGTGGGGCTGGTCTGGAGAATCGGATAGAGTGTTAAAAGACCGAGCACATTGCTTACCTGAAATATTGCGTTAGTAAACTAATTGATAGAGTATTGTCCTTCCTTCCCGTGGTATCAGTAGCGCTGCTGGGAGAGCAAAGGACAACCCTGGAACCGATGCAAGCCAACATACCACAAAGTACGCCACAAACTGGCTCGTATGTGACAAAGTCGGCATTTCTGTGTGATTCACCCTACTGTTACCGTTATTGCAGTGCTGATGGCAAGGAGAGATAAAGTGGAGTTTCTTGAGGACAAGTAGCCGGAGAGAAGTGCCATCACAAACGAGTTCGCGGATTTTCGCGAATTATCAGGTTCGGGACACATCGTATATCTGTTGGAAGGCGAATTCTGCCTTCTTTTCTCCAAATTTTAGTGGTTTAAAGGTAATTGTCTTTGGTCTAAAGAGGATGAGTGGACTGGGCTTGAAGCTCGGGTCTCTCTTTGTTAGGCAGATATCCAAGCCAATTGCGGTACGTACTGGTCGCTTCGTAAAACCCCCCTCTACTGGTAACTAACCTCTTGCACAGAACGCTATCAAGGCACAGGCAAAAGAACATGACCGTTTCAGACGTATATGTGTCTCGTTGGCACAGGCCGTTCACAAGACGGATATAAGTGTGCGAATGAAGCTGCTTGGAGAGAAAGGCACTGCTAAAGTGCGTCCGCTAAACGAGGCTCGTGCCATTGAGAATGGAGCAAACTTGTTATCAGAAGCGATCGTCTTTGCCATTGCCGGGACTGTGATCATCTATGAAGCGAACCGACAGAGACAGAACACGCTTAATCGTCGAGAAGCTGTTGAAGATGATATTAAGACTCTGCAGCATGAGATTGAGTACCTCAAGAGAAAGCTCCAGGAGTACAATGTCAGGCTTGATGACTACGTCCCCTTGAAAGACGTCAATCCAAAAGTTCTGAAGCTTGATGGGAATGGGAACACAATAGACCTCCATAAGCAGATGGATGAGCTCAATGCTCGTATTGATGAGCTTCACAAGATAGTCCCAGATTCTGCACTGCCGTCCCCACAGCCTCTGAAGTCTCCACCAACACCTGTGGATACTTCAAAGAGTGATACAAAATGATACAACACACATATTCATAGAGATTATCCTGTTCATATATATACAGAGAGAGAAAGCATGTATATTCCTTCAGATCTTGAACCGTGTAGGCCAACGCTAGACGGCCAACGCTAGACAGTGAGATCTTTTCTTGTTCTCTGAGCTAGAACAAGAACACAACGTTTCCAATTCATTAGAAAGAGATATTCTAGTAAGATCATAGCATAACTATTCAAAGTGTACGGTATTGGATTTGACTGGCACAAACGATCGTGTCCTGCTGTCCTGCTCAAAAGGTAAATAGCCGGAGTTTGGATCTATCTCCGGTTATCACCGAACATGACCAAGCACAAGAGTGGATCCCCCTGACATTTAATCCAAGAAGGTAGTGATTTCAGCAAAGTAGTAGTTCATGATTCTGTGCTGGGATCCATCTATATTGATGAATGGTTGGTAACTCGACAGATATTACGGGTTTATTATCATAGTGTGCTTTCCACCTTCACTCTAGTGACTATTACAGATACTATACTGATTCACCTATGGTATAACTATACGGATACAATTGACTACCGAATTCCCTCTAGTCGTCCACCCTCTCATTCTCCCATTCTCCCCCGTTCTCCCCGTTCTCCCCGTTCTCCCCGTTCTCCCCGTTCTCCCCGTTCTCCCGATTCTTCCATTCTTCCCCATTCTTCTCCCCCATTCCTGCGTGCGTGTACCAGCCAATCATCGTGTTGCTTCCTCATTTGATTGCGTCACCGGTTCCGTCACTTTGTTGCCAATTGGTTGTTGCCAATTGTCTTGCCAATTGTCCATTGCTTCTGTCTGTTACAATTGACGGCTATTGTGTGGTGGTCTAGTGATGACGGGTCGCTTCGGACACCGAGTGTTTCGCCCTTTCGGAGTTGACTCCTTTCCCTCCAAGCCGTCAGCCCCAAAGCCAGCAGCCAACTGCCTCTTCCGGGTGTCCAACATTGGGACCACCAGAAACCTCAAAATACCTCTTCTTCCTCATCTACAGACCAATGGGTACGTAATTGACCATAGCCATATCACCAGTTATAGATAATCCAGATAACTAGAGACACCCCCACGGAATCTCGCACAGAAGCAAGGTTCGATAGATGCCAGACAAAGGTGGTCCCACCCGCGTGCATGTGTTGTGTCAAATTTACCCCCGTACGCTTGCACTCTGGCGCAACACCACCACAAATGCAAACACGTTATCGGGCCCAGCATGTGTCTCCAACGGCATTGGGTGGGCGGATCCTCGCTTTAGGCTCTTACACTGGGGGGCTGCTTGTCCTGTCCCGTCCTGTGGGTGTGTACCACCTGGTGGTTCCTCCTCCTCCTCACAGGCTTTCCCTGGCCCATAGATAGATGTATAAATACACCTCTGCAACCCATATACACTTTACCATCATATACACCTAGCTATTCTAACCACCTAACAATACAACATGCCAGAGTTTGATATCCCAGAGACACAGAAGGCAGTCGTCTTCTTCGAGAACGGCGGTCCATTGAAATACATGGACTACCCAGTGCCAAAGCCAAAACCAAATGAGATCCTCATCAACGTCAAGTTTTCGGGTGTCTGCCACACCGACTTGCACGCCTGGAAAGGTGATTGGCCATTGGACACAAAGCTCCCACTTGTCGGTGGACACGAAGGTGCAGGTGTCGTTGTCGCCAAGGGTTCCGAAGTGAAGAACTTTGAAATTGGTGACTACGCCGGTATCAAGTGGCTCAATGGGTCTTGTATGTCCTGTGAGTACTGTGAGCTTGGGTATGAACCAAACTGTGAGAAGGCTGACTTGTCCGGTTATACACACGATGGCTCTTTCCAACAGTACGCTACTGCTGATGCTGTCCAAGCTGCACACATCTCCCAGGGGACTGATCTCTCTGAAGTGGCTCCAATCCTATGTGCAGGTGTCACAGTCTACAAGGCATTGAAGACTGCCAACTGTGCAGCTGGTCAATGGGTTGCTATTTCCGGTGCCGGTGGTGGTTTGGGTACTCTTGCCATCCAGTACGCCAAGGCATTGGGTCTCAGAGTGCTTGCCATTGATGGCGGTGATGGCAAAGCCGAGTTGTGTAAGAAGCTCGGTGCAGAGGCCTTTGTCGACTTCACAAAGACAAAAGACCTCGTCAAGGAGATCCAGGAGGTTACCAATGGCGGTCCACACGGTGTCATTAACGTTTCCGTTTCCGAGGCTGCCATCTCGCAGTCTACCGAATACGTGAGAACTTGTGGTACAGTTGTCCTTGTTGGATTGCCAGCTGGCGCAGTCGCAAAAGCTCAGGTCTTTGGTGCAGTCGTCAAGTCAATCTCCATCAAGGGTTCCTACGTTGGTAACAGAGCCGACACCAGAGAGGCTATTGACTTCTATGAAAGAGGTTTGGTCAAGTCGCCAATCAAGATCATTGGCCTCTCCGAGCTTGCTGAAGTCTACGAGCTCATGGAAAAGGGCCAGATCTTGGGTCGTTATGTCGTTGACACTTCCAAGTGATTGTATCTATCCCTCCAAATACGTTTGTATGTCAATTGATTTGTCACTATCACTAATGTAGTAAGGTAGCATAGCAATCTTGCTGTCATTGTAAGATCTGCAACTCGCTACAGTCAGATGGTTGATCGGTTGATCCGAAGCAGTCCCGAGATGTGAACCTCCACTTAGTCCGACCTACCATGTACCGCCATACAAGATTAGGTATTGGGTATCATATCTATATCTGAAGTTTTGACCCAATCATTTGATCAATCGGCCTCACTTTATCCATGAAACTATAGAGCTATAGAGCAATTGAAGATAGTATTGTAACATTATCATGACGTACCTGCTACCCCTACCCATTATAGAGTGTAAACCGGGGGCGCACGCCCTCGGGTTTCCAGTTTGTGGTTGTCATGACAACGCATTTAGCTCGAGTTTTCACTAGAAAATCAAAACAACGCGAGATCTCAGAGAGGGAAAAGGGGGGCGAATACACCACTCCCCGAAGAAACAGAGAGGCCCCAAGAGGTCCTGGATATCCGGGAATTACACTAACTGGCATTCCATTGGGTGTATATATGGGATAGTATACATATAAAATTACAACGTGGGCTGTAGGGCCCTGCCCCGGCTCTTGAGATAACAGCTGCCAACCAGAGATCTCAACAAAAGTATAATCCACCTTCAACCATAGATAAAAGATACAAAAGGGGTCCATGAAAGGATGATTTGATACAGCAGAATATCACAGTGAGTGCATGGGTTAAACATGGCTGGAACAAGCATTACCTTTAAAACATGAACCTCTAATGATCACAACCAATCTCCGATTTAGACAACAGCAATACAAGAGGGGGAAAAAGAGAAAAAAAAAAGAGTAAACCTCACCTGACAGAAACATAATATACAATCTCGGATTCACAGATCACGGGATGACGGTAATAAAAGTGTGGGACACTTCACTTGTGAGACTTCTTCTTCTCAACCTTCAACAAGAGAGCCTGTGTGGGTGTTAGTAAACAAGAGTTCAAAATAAAGATGAAATAGTACCGAGCAACATACCTTGTTGATGTGTGGCAAGACACCACCGTAAGCGATTGTAGCCTTGATAAGTGTATCTAATTCCTCGTCACCTCTAATTGCCAATTGCAAGTGTCTTGGAGTGATTCTCTTCAACTTCAAGTCCTTGGCAGCGTTACCAGCCAATTCGAGAACTTCGGCTGTCAAATACTCGAGAACGGCCGTCAAGTAGATAGCGGCTGTAAAAGGTTAGTACTTGAAACTAGTAAACAATAACGGTGCTAATGACTTACCCTTGGCCCCGACACGGATCTTGTTCTGAGCAGTTCTCTTCAAGAATCTTTTGACTCTTCCCACTGGGAACTGCAAACCGGCTTTGGCGGAGTGCGACTGCGTTCTGATGCCACCGTCCTTGGCCCCTGACTTTCCTTTACCACCGTGAACTTTTCCAGACATATCCGATTCGTTGTTTAACTGAAGAGTGTTGTTCTCTGTTCGTTGTTGTTGTTTGTTGTTGATGTTGTTGTTACGGGGGGTTTTCTAAAAAGTAAACAAAGAGGATTTCGCGCCGGCGGCTTTTCCTCGTCCCCCGGGCCGGGTAACAGCTTGGCCGAGACCTTCTATCAAGACTTCCCACTTTCTACAACGAGGTTCATCTAACAGTACGTACAATTCTTGTCAGCTGCTATATACACGGGTCTTCATATGCTGTTTTTCATGAGCGTGTTTGGGACGCAGTAGGCGGGCTTAGAACATACCTCCGCCCATGCCTCCCATGCCTCCCATACCACCTGGCATCTGTGGAGCAGCAGCAGGCTCTGGAACATCAACGATGGCACACTCTGTTGTGGCCAAGAGCGATGCAACACCAGAGGCATCCACCAAACCAGAGCGCACAACCTTCAATGGGTCAATGATACCGGCACTGATCATGTCGGTGAACTCACCCTTGGCGGAGTCGTAACCCTTGTTGAAGTCGTCACCAAACTCATCGGTGATCTTACCGACAATGACGGCACCCTCATCACCAGCGTTCTCAATGATCTTTCTGGCTGGCTGCAAGATGGCCTTTCTGATGATCTCAACACCGAGCTTCTGGTCAAAGTTGTCAACCTTGACGTCCTTCAAGACTCTAGAGGCCTTGAGCAAAGCGGTACCACCACCTGGCAAGATACCTTCTTCGACAGCGGCTCTAGTGGCGTTCAAGGCATCGTCGTAACGGTCCTTCTTCTCACCGACTTCAACCTCGGAAGCACCACCAACCTTCACGACGGCAACACCTCCAGAGAGCTTGGCTAATCTCTCCTGGAGCTTTTCCTTCTCGTAAGAGGATGTCATCTCGTCAGCGACAGAGGCCTTGATCTGCTCAATACGTTCCAAAATGTTCTCCTTGGAACCATCACCGTTCAAGATGACGGTGTCCTCCTTAGTGATGGTGACGGAGGCAGCCGAACCAAGCAACTCTGGAGTGGCGTTCTCTGGGTTGATGTCCAACTCCTCGTTGAAGACAGTACCACCGGTCAAGATGGCAATGTCTCCCAATGTGTTCTTCTTGTTGTCACCGAAACCTGGGGCCTTGACGGCACAGACGGAGATCTGGCCTCTGATCTTGTTCAAGATACAAGCAGCAAGAGCCTCACCGTCAATGTCGTCAGCGACAATGAGCAATGGTCTTCTGGCCTTAACGGCAATCTCAAAGGCTGGCAAGATGTCGCTGATGGCGGAGACCTTCTTCTCAGACAAGAAGATGAGTGGTCTCTCCAACTCGGCCTTAGCGTTCTTGGTGTTGGTGACAAAGTATGGGGAGATGTAACCTCTGTCGAATCTCATACCCTCGGTGACCTCCAACTCATCTTCCAAAGTCTTACCTTCCTTGACGGTGATGACACCTTCCTTACCAACCTTCTCCATGGCAGAGGCCAACAACTTACCGATGTGAGAATCACCGTTAGCGGAAATGGTGGCAACCTGAGCGATCTCCTCAGAAGTGGTGATGTCCTTCTTGTTCTTCTGCAAGAAGTCGACAACGGCCTCAACAGCGGCCTGGGAACCTCTTCTCAAGTCCATTGGGTTGCAACCGGCAGCAACATTCTTGACGGATTCGGTGAAGATGGATCTACCCAAGACAGTGGCGGAAGTGGTACCGTCACCGGCGGCCTCGTTGGTCTTGGAGGCAACCTCTTGCAAGAGCTTAGCGCCCATGTTCTCAAACTTGTCCTTTAGTGTGATGGATCTGGCAACGGTGACACCATCCTTGGTGATCTTTGGAGAGCCAAAGTCCTGCTCAATAAGAACGTTTCTTCCCTTTGGACCCAACGTAACGGAGACGGCGTCGGCGAGAGTCTCAACACCTTTGAGAAGAGCAGCTCTGCCCTCAACACCGAACTTGAGCTCCTTGTGGGAGAGGTTTCTGACGAGGGAAAGAGTCTGCTTTCTGACAGTAGGACGAATAGCACTCAACATCTTTATAATTGGCGTAATGCTCTTAGTTATTTGACAAGAACCAGAAGAAGAGTTACAAGGATTTCCTTTATATCCCCGTGCTGACTGACCTTCTGAACAAATTGCTAGAATTTTCCACCGGAGTCGCGAGAAAATGTCCGGGTTTCACGGCGATCCGATGATCTCCTTCGATCTACTTTGGGGGCTTCTCCGGCTTCTGTGAGGGTAAATGTTTGCAAATTTGGACTGCTATACGATTCTTTCATCTATTATATATCCTGGTAATTTACTCATCTCTGTTATACAATGCTTACACAGAGAGAACCCCCGAGCCTAACCCCCTTTCTCCCTCTCGGCCGTCAGTCACTTTTTCTGGGGAAAACTCGGCGCCGTCGGAGAAAGATGATGCGGTAGGGCCACTTCTCCGCGAATGCGTTTTATGAACGGCCTTATGTTACTCATTATGGTCAACAGGTCAGGGAGTGTTATAGAACGATCTATTATAGCAGGAAGGATTAGCTAACCACCATGGATAGCAGTGATGGTATGTGTATCTGTTCTGTTCTTGTCACCTGCTTTGCAACTAACCATTTTATCAAGGTTTTGCCCCGATAGAGGCCATCTTCTACACCGTATTCCATCCCACAGAGGGCACCAAGGTGTCACATCAAGTACCTTCGGGCGCCATTGTTCCCTCAAACAGGCCAGATGCACTCCCAGAAACACTTTTTGACTTTGATCTTGTTAAGAACTACGTCATTCCAAAAGCACCCTTGTGCAATCGGCTCATCACACTCAAAGTTGGGCAGTATCGTCTAGTAGGTTTCCCCGTGTCCATCTCAGGTACACATTATGCTAGAAACTCATTCAGTTTCAATTTTTGCTTTGTCTTCAAATATGGTGATAATACACTTCCGTTTGAAAACGACGTACGAAGATTGGGCCGTGTTTTCACAAATTTGGAAGAGCAGTACCAGATCCTGTCAAAGAGGGAGAACGACTTGATATATTTCAAGAACGTGCTATCAATGAACACATCCACAAGTGACAGTCTTGAGTCAAGCCCGGTTGATGATTCAGGAAGAACCTCATCAATGGACTCATCATATGCCGGCTCTGTTGCCAGTGGCTCGGTAACTTATGAGCAGATCATGAAGGATCTGCAGAATAACATCAACTCATCAACTCCACTGGGCATTAACAATGCCGGTAATATGATGACACTTGACTCTGTGGAGAGTTTGATTCAGCAGATATACCAGGATTTAAATAACTACTCGGAATGTTTGATTCCGATAGATTCTGGTAATTCTGTCGATATCAAGTTGCTTCCATTGTTACCACCTCCACCCAGAATTGCACCAGAGGATGTTCCAATCTCCACAGTTCAACTGGAGAGTCTCGTTGACGTCAACTGGGATCCAACAATGCTCAAGATCTTGCCGTTTATCAATGGTATAAACTCTATCAAGCGAATCAGTTTACTTGCTGATTCCGACTACTCTGTTGTGAGGAGTTGCATTCAACATTTGATGTACTACAAGTGTATCGCTATTACCGACATTTTCCAATTCTCAAACATATATGCGCCAACATCAGATATTGATCTTTTCCTTACAGACAGCCATATGGCTAGGGAATGCCAGGCCTACGTTGTTGCGCCTTCGATGTTTAAGGATCTGCCCTATGAGAAAACGGTACCGAAAAGTTCGTCACGCAAGGACCAGGAAGACAGCTCAAGTATTGTCTCGAGCATCACGTCCAGCAAGGAAGGTTCCTTCTCGATATCGCTTCAGAAGAAAGCCAAGAAGCAAACTGTGGTGTTGCCGTCCAAGGCTAGGCTCTTTTACCTCTACAGATCGCTTCATCAGGGACAAACCGTTAAGCAGTGGTACAGAGACCACGCGTCCGATTTGGAATTTGTGGACCTGAGACGGTTTTTGACGTTTGGTGTGATGAGAGGTTTGATATACAGGGTACACTCCTATCCTATTATCGACTCACTCATCACAGATGAAGCAGCGCAGGATGCGCTCTTCAAGGACTACATTGACGCATTGAGCGTTGTGAGAACACCACATACCCCAATACGCAGAGCAGCACCAGTAGTACCAGTGGAGCTCCCAGCATTTGCCCGCAAGAACAGCTCCAACTTAACAGAAACGCAAAGAGACCAGGTTGTCGAACTGACAAAGCTGCTAAAGTCCGTCAAGAACATGGACGCGCTGTGTACGGAGATGGGCATGGACAGGGTCTCGCTCGAGGCACTTCTCAGGAAGGCAGGGCCCTACAACATCGTGAATAGTTGAGCATCCTAATGTATCCATAGGTAATGAAGATTTTGTGTGTAGTGAGTAGTGAGCATTATCACGTCTGTTATATAATGGTTGCCCTGGCAACAAGCAGCCAAAATGCGCATCGCGTAAACAGCGAACAACGCGCGCGAAAAGGCCACCAGCCAAAAATGTAAACAAAGCTCATTTGATAGCGGCGGTTAGCAGGTCTTGTACTAATCAGAAGCCCCAGCAGAGCCACTGAGTAAAAGAGTTGAACGGATCTCACGATTTGCTGAAGATGAGCTCTGAGAGTGAGAACATCCAGGTCACCGTGCGGTGCCGCGGCCGCAATGCCAAAGAGATGAGCACCAAGAGTCCCGTTGTGGTCCATGTCAGCGATGAAGAAGGTGAAGAGGTTGTTGTGAACGCTTCAGACCACACGGGGATCACCGCGCAATTGAACTCCAAGACGTACAAGTTTGACCGGGTGTTTGGCCCCGTGGCGGACCAGCAGGCTGTGTTCCAGCGCGTGGCGTCGCCGTTGTTTGATGAGTTCCTCAAGGGTTACAACTGCACTTTACTCGTCTACGGCATGACGTCGACTGGTAAGACGTATACGATGTCTGGAGAGACGCAGATGGTCAATGGAGAACTCAGTGAGAGGGCTGGTATTATCCCTCGTCTGATTCTCAAACTTTTCAACGTTCTTACGGAGGCCCAGGATGACTACATTGTCAAGTGTTCTTTTGTCGAGTTGTACAATGAGGAGTTGAAGGACCTTCTAGCAGATGACAGCGGTAAGAAACTTCGCATATTTGACCAGAAAAACGACATGTCTACGCCGATGATACGCAATAAGTCTGCTATCCATATTCAGAACTTACAAGAAGTATATCTCCACGATGCGCAGCATGGATTGAAGACATTACAGAAAGGTCTCAAGCTTAGGCAAGTCGCCGCTACGAAGATGAATGACGTGTCGAGTAGATCACATACTATTTTCACATTGAGTCTTTTCAAGAAAGAAGACAGTGGTGACTTATTCCGGTTGTCGAAAATGAACTTGGTCGATCTTGCAGGCTCAGAGAATATCAGCAGGTCTGGAGCTCTCAACCAACGAGCTAAGGAAGCAGGTTCGATTAACCAGAGTTTGCTCACGTTAGGAAGAGTTATCAATCTTTTGGTCGAGAAGAACAATCAGCATATACCGTACAGAGAATCCAAGTTAACACGACTCTTGCAAGATTCTTTGGGAGGACAGACAAAGACTTGTTTGATCGCTACAATATCACCCGCTAAGATCAATTACGATGAGACGCTAAGTACGTTGGAGTATGCAAACAAGGCCAAGAGTATCCAAAATAAACCACAATTGGGCTTAACACACGGAAGAGATGTGCTTTTGAAAGAATTGAGTGCAGAGTTATCGAGAGCCAAGTCTGATTTGAGTGCAACGCGGCAGAAAGACGGCATGTACATGGACAATGACAACTATCAAGAACTCATGACCGATCTTGAGGAGTCAAAGACGACGATTGAGGAAGTCTTACGAGAACAAGAAGTCCTGCGGAAACAAAATGACTCGTTGAAAACCCAGCTCAAAGATTCCGAGGCTCGAAGCATCCAACACATCACGATGATCAACACTCTAAATGCCACAATTGATTCCCTTCATAACAAAATTGATCAGCAGAAGGAGAATGAGAAGAACTTGATGAGCTCGAGTTCAAAATTCAAGTCGATTATCAACACCATTAATAGCAGAATCGTCAGCTTGAAGACACTTGAAAACGAGACAAAGTCGACTGTGAAGCAGGTCATTGACACAAATCTTAACGCATCCATTAAGGATCTTTCCAGTGCTCTTGAAATGTCTAAAGATCTTCATGGATCCTCAAAGAGTGTTGAAGTCGTGGAGCGTGAGATTTCCCGTATTGCGACGGCACTCAAGAGTATAACGACTGATGCTATCAGCAGAATCCACACGAGTTTTGAAGAGTTCCCCAAAGCGCTTGATGGGCTCGATACAGAGTTGTCAGATCTTGGTAACACTGTGTCTGAGCTTGAGTCTGTGCTCAACGAGCAGTTTTCCAAGTTGGCAAGGGAAAACAACGAGTTTAATTCCGTATTGACTGATTCGTTGTTCCAGAACCATATGCCTATTCTCAAAGAGATAATTACACAAACAAGTCAGAGGCTTGAAGACGATGCTAATGCCCTGTTGAACCAGTTTATTGACCTCATAAGGGAGAACAACAACAAACAGCAGGCGTTGGTAGTGGAGAAGATCAATCTCGCAGTGCAGAACTCGATGATCGCAGAGAAGGAACACTTGAGTGCATCACAGAGGAATTGGGATCACGCTACAAGAGGTATTATCAACACTGGTGATTCACTCGCCAAGAGAATTCAAGTGCAATGTGATGAACGTCTCTCCGTTGTTTCCAAAAGAGTTGATCACGCTCGTGGATTGGCTGATGCTTGTCGTGTTTCTGTGGATAAGGAACTAGAAGGTATCCCTGGTATTGTGGATGAACTTCAAAAATCAGATGAGATACGGAGGAGCTTTGAATGTATTGAACAGGATGAAAAAATCCATCAACGTGCATTTGAGAGTCTTGAATCTGTCAAGAGATCAATTGTTAACGCTGGTGCTACGTTGAAGCAAGGCGTTATTGAGCGGACAGATGCACCATCACAATTTGAAGAGAAGGATATGAATGCGATGATCAACGAAGTGGAGGTTGAACAAGCGGAGATCAAGAAGAAGCTCTTGCCCACGGGGAAAACACCAAAGAGAGAGCCATTACAGCTTCCTAAACAGAGTGTCAATGTTGGACGGTCTCCACCAAAGTTCCAGCTGATTGGACAGCGGTTCCAGGCGTCTGAGAACAGTTCTCTCAATGGTTTGAGAAAGAGATCATCTGATGAAGAATTAACAGGACAGAGGAGTAAGCTTCCCAAGTTGGCAAAGCCTCTGGGCAAACGAGGACGATAAGCCCCAATTACTAGACAGTCAAACAAACTAATTTTTAATGAATATTGTACTATTATAGACCTACAGAGGCTGTGTGCTATATTTGTAGTGATGTGATTATGGACTTCGTCGAACCCGATGAAACAAAGAAATAGAACTATACGAAAAGAAAGAGAAACCCAGGAAGCGAGACCATAGATGATGAAATGACAGTTATGTGTGTGTAAGATGTGATATGAGAGATAGTAGAACAAAAAAAAAAAAAGGAGAAATAAAAATGCAGTTATCTCAAATCGGATGCACCACTGATGGATCTTCTGAACTGATCCAGGGACGATGTTGTTGAATTCGACGATGATCTTCTTCTGTGCTTTCTGGCCTGGCTAGGGTCAACGTAGATCTTGCCGTGCTTTCTTGCAATGAGACCGAGGATGTCCGTGAGTGAGACAACGCCGATCAACTTGCCAGCTCTTCCATCTGATTCTGGACTGAGCGGGTTTTCCTTTGGTCCCGCGGCTCCGGCTGAGGACGCCGTCGGTGTCAATGCCGATGACGAGCTGTGCGGTCTAACAACCCATAATCTGTGTGATTTCGTGGCAACGAGTTTGGCAACTGTTCTTGAGAGGGATGTGTGCGAGTGAACGTGGAAGATCGGGAAGGAGTCCTTGCCATCTTCAATTCCCCTCAGGTTCAATATAATGCTGATGAAATGCAGACATGACTTGTGAAGTAAAGGAGACTGCGAAGATTTGGAAACGTGTTTCACATCTGTGACGGAGATATTTCCGAGCAAGTTCATGTGGTGATCAACAACGGCAACAGATGAAATCTTCTCCTCGTTCATCTTGTAGAGAGCGTTGATCAGGGGCTCGTCGCCAAATACGGAAATCACCTTGTTGTTACCAATCTGCAGTGCCTCAATGGTGAACTCCAAGATGCTCTCGAGGGCAGGGAATCTTCTAGCATTGTCCCACAAGTACTTTATCAATCTTCTCTGCGAAAGGATACCTGTGATCTTTGTGCCTTGCTCGTTGGAGATGGCGATTCTGTGGACACCAGTCCCCAAGATCTCAACCACCGAGGAGAGATTTTCGGATTCTGGAAGCTTGTAGAAAGGGTTCTTTGGAGCCAATTGGATAACGAACTTGACGGGCACCTGTTCGCCTCTCTTGGCTTTTGCAATGAGTTCTTTCACCTCCTCTGGATGATTTCTGTAGTAGGTAGAGTGCGAGAGGGACTGCTCATTGACGTGCAGTTTGCCCAAGACGAGCATCAAGTAAGAGTTCAAGTCTGTGTAGTCAAAAGTGAGACAGTTTGTGTCGCCATCGTACTCCTCGACGGGCAAGGAGGTGAGGTTGTTCTCCTGGAGCACGTTGAAAGCCTGTTCAACCGAGATGTCTGACTTGATGAAGATAAGCTTGGCGGACTCAATGAGCTCGCTGAGCTTCACATCCTGCAAGTTTCTCGTCGTGTGTGTCTCCCTGGTGGACGATGTGTTCAGCGAGGAGTGCGACGAGACCGAAGGGTTCCGGGACAGGTCTATCTGGCTTGGCTCTGGTGCCTGTTCTAGTTGCATGTCAAGCTGTGGGGGCGTCGAGAGCAACTCAACGATCGACGACTGTCTCCCCTGTGGCTGTGGCGTCGGGGTCCCCGGCTGTCTGAATGGGAACTTGGCTGGTGTTTGTGACGACATCTCTGCTTCTCCTGATCTCTACCCGCTGTAGTTGGCGGTTGTTGTTGTTGTTGTTGGGGGGCGCTTTATACGGCAGATTCTGCTAGCGGCTAACTGCGAGTAGCTGGAAACGGTGTGACAATTGGCTGCTGGCGAGAGAAACACTCAATTGGATATTCACTGAAGACGTTTCCCTCGACTTCCTCTCTGTATTCTGTGGTTCTGCTGAAAGCGCTGGTTGTTGTTGTCGTTTGTGGTCGTTTGGTTCTCCAGAAGTTTTTGCGTTTTCCGTTGGTCACAGGAAGTCAGGCAAAATCGCGCGCTTACCCGGCCCACCGACAATGGGCAGAACATCCCCGGGACATCCCGGGAAGGAGATCCCGGCAGGAGGCCTTAATCCTTATCGCCGGGGGTCTTAGGGGTCTCAGTCTCAGTCTCACGCTCAGGCCTCAGCGATAAGAGCCTGGAGCCTGGAGCCTGAAGAGTGAAGCCCTAATCGCTCGTTGGTGCAGCGGTGAAGGACGAGGGAAAGACGGAGAGTGGTACTTCTCGGACGCTGACTCTCTCCGTGATGCTCTGGGAGGCGTCCCGCTTGGTCAGACAGTAGAGACTGTCGAGTTTGAGCGTCTCACGAGCGTAGTCAAGCACCTTGTGGTAGTTGAGCCCGACTTGTGCAACGGAATGGCAGTCGTCTGAGAGACAGAAACGTCCATCGCATAGCTTCTTCACCGCGAGAGAAACGTCCTGCTGAGGGTATGGCGTTGTCCAGCCCTTTCTGATCGCTGCACTGTTGAACTCGACAAGTCCGCCATAAGACTTGATCAAAAGCAGATTGCGCTCGACTTTGGCCCACACGTCTGGCCAGTCTGTCTCCATGTTGATCTCGCCGTAGTTTTTCCCAGTAGTCTCATCCATATCGTCTTCCTTCATGAAGAGTCTAATGAGGTCAAAGTGCCCGATAACCTCTGGCTTGAGCGTCGAAATCACCTCGTGCTGCACATCAAAGTAGACACCAAACATCGCTCTCCAGCCACCACACGCATCCTTCACCTTTTCAAGGCTCTTACGATCAAAGTCAATTGGTATTCCCTTGATGAAATGCACAGAACCAACGAGCATGTCGAGTTTATAGCGTTCACGCAGCTCTTGTGCGTACTCAATGTGTGCGGTATCAATGCCCTCGACTTCCATCCCGACTAAAAACTCCGTATGGCATCCTTCTTTAGATCTTCTCTTTTGCAACTCAACAGCATGCTTGTGGAACTTGTCGAAATTCTCCTCTAGGTTCTTTGGCGTGTACTTGCGCTCTTCCTCCTCAGGGTAGATGTACTGCTGGTCAAGGCGTGGCATGTGCTCAGTCAGACAAAAGACCTCAAAGTTGAGCTCAATGGCCCTGGCGGTGATCTTCTCCAGGGTGTCGGTGGCATGTGCAACGTAGTCGCCGCTGTGTGTATGGTGTGAGTGCATACTATCTGTTCGATATCCAATTGGGTTCCTGACAAAAGATGCAACAGAGAGATAGCCGAGATCTTTACATCTTTTTTGTGGCCAATCCCAGCTGCCCGCGCCCTCTCCACTATGCAGCCATTACTCTTATGCCCAACTTATACGCTCATATACCCGTATATGCAATAAATAGTGTACCCAAAGAATAAATAAAAGTCTAATAAATACGATCCCCGCCTTCCTGGATCCGGTTCACCTCCTCGACAGTGGAGGCCATATCGGCCGGTATCTTTCTCCTTGCGTCTCTCAATCTCTGCGATGACGATGCGCCCGGTGACTCGTGCAATACTCTAATGAGCCTCATCACATGCTTCTTCATCAGGTTCTCTGGAACGTACACACCTTCCTGCTCGAGTTTCTTGATCAGCTCAAACCCGGACCATGGATTCTCCGGCGTCTTGATGAACCCCCACTCAAGAATCTTCTTGAGCATTTGTCCATCAAATACCTGTCTCAATGGGTGCTCTTGGCTTGATGAGTTCACACGAATACGGCGATATGACTTAATTTCACCAACAACTTTTAGGAAAAATTTCGACACTTGGTCCATCTCGTAGTCATGTCCAACAACAGTCAGGATTCGTCTCCATGTTCTACTGTTCAATCGGTCACAATGACCAAGACTCTTGAGTGTAAGTTCCAGTACTCTCTCAGACATTTCATCCTCGCCCCATCCCATCTCTTTTATCACCGTCTCCATGTTCCTCGTCAGTATTCTAACTGCATGATCAAGAGTCTTATCCTCGAGTGCAAACCCAGGTTTGGATAACATGGTTTCCAGTGTTGTCAATGCGGATTTGTACTCCCCCAAAATCAAATCAGAATAGATGAACAAGTTAGTCAACCTGTCATCCATAAGATGATTCTCCAGTAGATGCATCTTTAGCTGTGTCAGCACATCAGTGTGTACTTCTTCCTCCTGCAATCGAATCTTCCTGCTCATCTCAATGATAAACATCGAACAGATCTTATCTTTCAACTGTGGTTGTAACGACAGCAAATGCATGCAATATTCCAGTGATTTCTCCACTGAGACAGACTTGATCGTGGCGGAAAGAATCGACAGTGTTGACTTCATCAATACCTCCTGTCGTGTCTCGCTGGATATCACCTTCCAGAACCGTGGCATATCCTCACTTGCAATGTGTTTCAACCTCGATGGCGCAATTCTCTTGTCGTCATGAGAGATACCTGCGGTTTGTAATCTTTGATCGAGCATATACGTTGGGATCGACGAATGGGCATAAATATCACACCAGAACTCGAGGGAGAACCGATCAGCAGTGCCTATCGCCTTCACAACATCTTTAAGCGCTGTTTTTTGATCATCACAACTGGAAATGTATCTCGCCATTATCTTCATAGTCGACGGTTGTAACCATGAATCAGGTTTGTCATACTCTGCCAGCTTCTTCAAACAGTTCTTGAAACTTCGTAGATTGGATACATCCAACATAGACTGTAATTCATTATTCAATACCGAGCTTGAATGTCGTGGGAAGTCCCCCAGGGAAAGAAGCACATTGTTCCATTTGTTGATGTATGGATCCATCAGATTCAAACGTCGAAGATGTGTCAATATCGTAGAGTAAAGCTCCTTGTTCTGACACTCTTTATACATCATTGAGAATGATCGTATACCTTCTGGATCATCAAGAGATATCGCCACGTCAATGATAGGTATCCAGTTGATCTCGTTCTGCCTCTGGCGAAGACACTTGTCAAACACATTGAGTGCTATATCATACTGCTGATGGTACAACAATGAGCTGATCAGTATCTCAGGTGTATCATCAGGCATACGCATCTCCTTCCTTGTCCCAATATCTTGCCAAAGCCTCATTATCCCAGTCAAAATCACAGACGAGGCATTCGCCAGTCTGATAGAGTTCTTCCATAGTTCTGTAGAATCACAACGAGATACAAGACCTTCCAAGTCCCGTGGATCGTTCAAGGACATGTACAATAGCCAAGCGTGCTGTAAATCATCCAAGTCATCCCTCCGTATCTGTGGGAACCCGAGAACATCTCGCAAAACGTTAAACGGCAGGTTCTTGTCCCTATGGAACGCAGCGATGATTGGGGTCTTGTCCTTGAGGTGTGGGAAGAGTATCGTGGGGGGCCTGCTTCGCTGGTGGGCTGTCACTTCACCGAATGAGTGGAGTCCTCTGGTGAAGAACAACCTCGTGCACCTCATAAAACTATGGTCTGGATAATGGAATGTGTGGAGAGTAGAACAATGAACAAGTGACTTCTATGCCCGATGGCTATTGGTCCTGGACATAATGGCCCGCGCGCATCACGTATTTCCCTTTTGGGAAGTTTTTTCTCTCTTTTCAATATTATATTTATAAACATTCTTTATAATTAATATACTTTAATTATATATAAAACAGTTATAAGTGTAGAAATTGTATTCATATCATTAATTAGTTTGATCAACATCTTCAGAGATTGACTTGGTAACTTGGCTGTATTCAGTTAAACATGTGTCATAGCGTAGTCTAGTCTGGCAGGGTTCCCAACGAGATCTCCATTTATCGTAGTGGAGACGACGATATCAATTTATTTCAGGATAACTGGTATCTTATTTCATATGTTTTGATATTTATCTCTTTTCTGTCCCTTTTAGAAAAGCAGACGCTTGGATGCCTCTGTTGCCAGTTGCCAGTTGCCAGTGTTGATGTAAGACGGAAGAGTATTTGGAGCGATGTTGGGTACTTTCTACAAAACTCGGTAACGAGTAACGAGATATGTTCTTTGGATCATATATTATGTGAATAGTTAGAAGTTGAAGGTTGGGACTCCGAGGGTGTAGAAGAGAAGCTGATCTTGTATGTTCCGCTGTGTGTTCATGCTAGATGGAGCAGGTCACCACTACCAGCTCTTTGCAGGATATTGAAAGAAATGTATCCTTCTAAATGTCTATAGACTATTTTCATTATGTTTTCTAGCTACCTCTGCTATTCCGTTTAACCGCTAAAAGCCAATTTCAGACCTCGTTCCACTCAACAGAACGGCTTTGGAGAGATAGACGG
Source organism: Petasospora euphorbiiphila (assembly GCA_030556625.1). Classification (NCBI taxonomy): domain Eukaryota; kingdom Fungi; phylum Ascomycota; class Saccharomycetes; order Phaffomycetales; family Wickerhamomycetaceae; genus Petasospora; species Petasospora euphorbiiphila. The sequence continues at coordinate 118,864 of JAKTUJ010000024.1, read as the reverse complement.
AGCTATCGCATCTTATTCACAAGATCCACCCGCTCACATCTCTAAACACTAAACCTCGCAAAACACCCGGATGGTAGACTCGATATTGCAGACCAAATCCCCTCAGAAATGGCCTAGTATTTATCTTGGTTTAGAAGTGTCTTTAACAAGGTACTCTCGTTACTGGAGCACTCGCCAATGTGCACACCACACAAGAAAGGTGAAGATCTGGTAGATCCTGCAAGTGAAGCCACAGAGGCACCGAAGCCTCGACATGAAGATGCTGTAAAGGAACACCAGATTACAGTCCAAGCAACGGTTGTCAAAACCGAGAATGAACCGTCGTCATTACAGCTAGGAAAAGAGCTTGGAAAGGAGCAAGAAGATGTATATGATCCAGAAGAACCAGAAGGAGAACCAGCAGATGACGAGCTAACAACCTCCACTTTTGAGTAAGCACAGTTTCCTTAAAATTCCTTGACATGAACATAGACTAACATATGAACAATGCAGTGCTATTGTGTCAAATCTCATGACTTATCCAGCACTCAAAGAGAGTGTTCCTGCCACTAATATTTTGTCCCCAGAACGTTCTGTTCGAGATACTGAACATGAACAGTTATCCACATCCAATACAGAGCTCCTTACTACTATAAATAAGTTGCTTGAGTCCAACCAAAAACTTCAGAATGAAAACAGGAAGCTTAGAAGGGCCAATGAAACTTTGGAATTAGTTTCAAATCTCTCAATCACAGAATCTGTCCTGGCAGTACTTGAGAGAACTATGCAACGGCTCCGTGAAAGGCGCAATACAACTTCAGAATATATTCAAATTGTGAGTTCGTTACGACTATGGACCATGCTTTTCCGTAACGTGCCACACATTAGGTCTTTCCAGAAAGGTGCTGAGTTTGACAGTTTTGCTATTGCTATAGCAGTTCTCACCATCTGGAGCCATGCTCATGCTTTTATCAACAACGATGGACTTGTCTGTTTCAAAATTGCTCGTGCATGGCCTTTCAATAATTCAGAACTGACTTTATCCTTACAGTGCGCTTTTTGTTCCCTTCAAGTTGCCAATATCACCAGTTTGCCCAATGGGAAAGTCTTCATTTCCTCACTTGTCGCTGATGAGAACAAGGGCCATCAGTGTACGCCAAAGGCTCTTCTCGACAACAGTTTTGCAAGAATCAAGAAAATGAAGAAGAATTCTAGCTACACTTTAGAGGATCATCTTTCCATCGAGAGTCATTGGTTAAGTGATGCTTTGGATGGGGATACCAAACTCTACAAGCTGTTCAGACTGCTGACGGTACACAGATTCCCGCTTGAGTTACAAATGAACCCATTACTGACTGCTGTTTCTGAAATATCACCTTGCAAAGAAGCATTCCAAGACCATGATACCGAGCAGCTGATGAAGGATCTCATTATAGGTTCTTGTGGTCTGCTCGATGCTGATAATGAAGATATCTCAATGTTGTTTTCAGCCATCGAGACGAAACTTATCTGTGACGGTGTTGGGGACAAGAAAACTCCCACTGTTAAGTCAGTTGTTCAAAGACTCAACTCTAGCATCCACAGATGTTGGTTAGAAAGGGAAAGGAACCATTTGAAGAGACAAGCACCTGAACAGCCCTACCTGGATAAGTACAAGATTAAGAAAAGAAGGACTTCACATATCAAAGCCGAGGGGGGAATTGATACAATTAGAAGGCATAGTAAATGAATAAGGCCTTATAACGTGTTAATATCCAATACAATGCCATAATAGTGATAAATATCGTGGATAAAGAGATCTATAAATTTAATGTGTTACCCGGCTCTGCAACAACGGCTTCTCCGCACGTTGTATAAGCGCTTTAATCGTATACTTCTTCACTTCTCTGATAACCTTAATAGCGATAAGCCAACTCGCTATATCCGCTTCAAAATGGCTCTACCACACGCTGTGGACATCCCAGTCACCAATTTGGACGACGATGAGGACGACATCATGAGCACTTCTGACCATGCGCTTGACCCAAATGTTCTCAGAGACGACTTTGATATCGATGACGAAGCCATATTCACTAAACCAACCTTCACATCAAGGTTGAAGAATGCATTCGCCAGACTTGCCCAGCGAGGATACAACCGTGTTCCAGACCAAACCAACATGGGTATAGAGTTGGGAAGCCGTTATGCTGATGCTGACTCGTTTGACCTTAGTGATGATGAGTTCATGATGAGAAGACAAAAGGATACTGTTATCAGCGCTTTTGTTAACAGACTCAAGAAGAACGCAACACGTCTATTGGTACTGATACTGCTTATAATTGTGATCGTTCTTGCGACTCTTCTTGCCAAAAGAGGCAAGTCTTCCAATTCCAAACACACAAAGATAAGTCTCACAAATGGGACAGACGTGTTCTATCCAACGACAATACTCATATCACTCGATGGGTTCCATCCGCATTATGTTTCTGAGAAGCTAACGCCCACATTACATGAGTTCTTTTCCAAGGAGTATGGAGCACCATATATGCTTCCATCATTCCCTTCATCCACATTCCCAAACCACTGGACCATCGCCACTGGCCTGTATCCGGAGTCTCACGGCATCGTGGGGAACAAGTTCTACGATCCATCGCTCGATAAGGAATTCATCAACGTTATCGATTCAATTGCCCTAGATCCAGTATGGTGGGGTGGTGAACCAATTTGGTCAACGGCGGAGTTACAAGGTTTACGTACTGCGATTCACATGTTCCCGGGCTCAGAAGTCAAGTTCCCAAAGGGGAATCCTACTGAAGTTGATTCTTTCAACGAAACTGAGTCTCTAGAAGTGAAGACTAACAGACTTCTTGGATGGCTTGATCGTCCGGTTTCTGAAAGACCAGAGCTTATTATCTCTTATGTTCCTACAATTGACTCATTGGGTCACAAGTACGGAATCCATGGGAAGGAGTTGGAGAATGGGTTGAGAAGCGTTGATGAATATATCAAGAACGTCACACAGGGGATCACTAACAGAAACCTCACGGATATTGTTAATATTGTCATTGTATCTGACCACGGAATGGCACCTGTTTCCAATGACAGATTGGTGTACCTCGATGACCTCGTGAACACAACAAAGATTCAGTACATTGATGGATTCCCGCTCTATGGGTTGAGACCACACCCACAGTATACCGTTGATGAGCTTTATCAAGAACTCAACAGCACATATGTTCCAGGAAAGGGCTATAAAGTGTATTTAAGAGAGGACCTCCCAAAGGAGTGGAATTTTGGTGGAGAAGTGAGCCATCCACTGTATAAGCAAAGGATCGCTCCCCTCTGGCTTGTTCCAGAAGTTGGATATGCTATTACTACACATGATGAGATGCAACGCAAAGGTGGTACTTACAGTCCTAAAGGAGTACACGGTTATAACAACACTGAGATTTTAATGAGAGCTATCTTCTTGGGGACTGGTCCATATTTCAAAGACAAGACAGATGGAGATGCGCCATATAAAGTGAAGCCGTTCCAGAATATTGAAGTTTATAACATTCTTTGTGATATGCTTGGTCTGTTACCTGCTCCGAACAATGGGACCTCAAGTGTTATCAGTGCAAAGAACATCTTGTCTGCTGATTGGAGTGATCCTGAACCTTACCCAAGTGTCAGTTTCAAGATTGAAACGTTGAAGGAAGATTCCACATATGATTCCTTGTTCAGATCTGGAAAGAAGAAGAGTAAAGCCACTACTACTTTGACTTCCCAAAAGACTTCATCTGTTGAGGAGAAGCAGAAGGAAACACAAAAGGCTACTAAAGAGGCTGTTAAGGAGGAACCAAAGACAAAGTCGACTAAAGTGGAAACAACGAGGACAAGCACAAGTCATGTCAATGCTGAAACGAAGTCACATGATGATGGTAAGAAGAAACCACAAGAAAATGCACATGATAATAAAGACGGTACAGAGGGTAAGAAGCCGCATAAATCAGTATGGGATAAGATTGAAGATACATGGGATGACATTGAGGATTCTCTTGAAGACTTGGGTGAAGACATTAAAGAAGGTGCAGAGGACTTGATTGATGACATTGAAGATGCTATTGATGGTCTTAAGCACGATGACAATTGAGTTGCTTTACATATAATTTACATTCATAATATAATAGTGATCTTTGTAAGAGGTGTATAAATAAACTGGTTTACAGCTTTGATGGCTTCTTATTCTGCCATCCGAAGCCAACCTTCTTCTTGGTTCCAGGAGAAATGATAACGTTAATAACTGTAGATTTTCCAGAGTCTGCGTTTTGTAATGCCTTGGAGAATGTATCGTGTACTTCTTCGGGTGTCTTTGCAGTGTATCCCTCTGTGCCCAAACTCTGTCCTAACAAGTCGTACTTTGTCTCTTTACTAAGTGCAGTCGATGGCAAATGCTTAAAGTCGTCATAGTCAACTTCTGGTGGGACACCGTGGTAAATACCACTGTTGTTCATAACGACAACAATGATCGGGAGGTGTGCTCTGATGGCAGTTTCAAGCTCCATTGCAGAGAACCCAAATGCGGAATCACCTTCGATGGCCACGACTGTCTTGTCAGGACAAGCTGCCTTTGCTGCGATTGCATATCCTAGACCGATCCCCATCGTGGCATTTGTACCGGCATCTAGTCTGTTTTTAGGCGTTGATTGTGGGAATGAGATACGTGCCACGTCCATGGTGTTTGCACCTTCAGTGACAAGCACGGTAGACTCTTCACGTGGGGAAATGAGCTCTCTGATGACCTTATAAACGTTATTGTAGTTGAGTTGGGACTCAAATGTGGTCTCCTTGGTGGCAAGCGAGTCATTGTTTCTGTGGATGGTCGACTTCATGTTTGTAGGAACGCCATTAGATTTAAATGAACCTAGCAATTGGTGCAATTCTTTTGCCACGAGACCCAAGTCACCGACGAGACCGTACTCTAGTGAGTCTTCAGCATTGTTCCCAATCTCCTCTGCATTGGAATCCACTTGGATGAACTTAACCTCGTCGGAGAACCGTGGAGTCTCTCCAAAATGGAGGATCCAGTTGAGACGGGCACCGAGAACAAGAACCACGTCTGCTGTTTTCAATGCCTGTGATCTTGCCGATGACACGTTCAATGGCGAGTCGTCCGAGACGACACCTTTACCCATTGGCGTTGGTAGGAATGGGAGGTTGTGTGACTCGACAAGAGCACGGATCGGGGCAGAGGCATTGCTGTAGGAAGCACCTTTCCCAATGACAACGAGTGGTGATTTGGCAGAGCGGAGAAGCGTAGCTGCCCTGTCGAGCTGTGCTCTTGGTGGGAGGAACCGTGGCACGGCGTATGAGTGGATCGGGGCAATGTGTCTGAGCAATCTCGTCTCTCTTTCAACGCTGAGCACGTTCTCGACAATGTCCGCTGGGAGGTCAACGTAGGAGGCCCCTGGCGTGCCAAAGAGGGCTGATCTGTAGGCCTTGTACAAGAAGGTTGGCACCTGGTCAAAAGACGTGGGCTTGGCAGTGAACTTTGTCCATTGCTTCATGGCGCTGACCTGGTCCAACTCCTGGAAGCCGCCCTTTGTGACGTCGCCGAAGCCTGCGGAGCCGGCAAGCACGAGCAATGGCCATCTGTTGGACGTGGCGTTGAAGACGCCGGCAAGTGCGTGGACGATTCCCGGCCCGCCAACCACGAGAAGAACACCTGGCTGGCCAGTAAGGTATCCGTAGGCCGAAGCAGCGTATGAAGCGGCCTGCTCGTTTCTAAAAGCAATGAAGCGGACACCTTCCTCGATCAAAGCGTCGCCAACCTCAACAATGGGGATCCCCACGATGCCGAAGACGGTGGTGACGCCGAGGCCCTTGAGGGTGCGTGCGATGAGCTGTGCGCCTGTAGCCGTTGCCATTTTGGATTAATTGAATAGCTGCTGGCTCTCTGGGAACCGAAAGTGCTCAAAGGAGCTTCTTTTGGTGGTCATTGCTGGTGTTGATCGAGCGCTGGTGCCCCACACAATGGGGAATTCCGCGGCCAATTGCCGCAACGGGCCAGAGGGCTTCCTGGCCTCTGATTGGAGCTTAACGACGAGTATAAACAGTCTATTATATTGCTATGTACAGTTGGTTCAAGCATCGCACTCGTTGTGGGCCCTCGGGAAGGGGACGACATCACGGACGTTCTCCACGCCGGAAAGGTAGCACACGAGCCGCTCAAAGCCCAGCCCGAACCCGCCGTGGGGCACCGTGGCGTTCTCCCTTGTCGAGAGATACCACTCCATCTCGCTTCTCCTCATGGCCCTGGCGTCCATCTCACGCTGGAGAAGGTCGAGCCGGTGCTCCCTCACCGAACCGCCCGTGATCTCGCCAACCTCCGGCACGAGCAGGTCGTAGCACGCCACGGTGGCCTCGTCGTCGTTGAGCTTCATGTAGAAGGGCTTGATCTCCCTGGGGTAGTCCGTCACGAATACGGGGCCCTGGAAGTATTCCCCGGCAAGCCACTTCTCGTGCTCTGTGGCGAGCCCGTCTTCGTACCTGACGGGGATCTTGAAGCTCTTGCCGGACTTGTTCAGGATGTCGAGTGCCTCCTGGTAGGTCACAGTGGCCCACTCCGTCTCGTTGAGCGACTTCCATCTCTGTTGGAGCTTCTCAATGACATCTTCAACGTCTTCGGTCGATCTCTGCGACTTCAAGAGGTCCGTGGCCACCCCACGCTGGTCCTCCACAAGGCCCTTAACGACATGCTTGATCATGCGCTCGGTGAACCTCGTCAGCTGGTGGACGCTCTCAACAAAGGGGATCTCGGCCTCGAGCATCCAGAACTCGCTCAGATGTCTGTTGGTGTCTGAGGTCTCTGCCCTGAACGTTGGAGAAAATGACCACACTTTGCCCAATGATGCACATAGCACTTCAAGGTGTAGCTGTGTGGACACAGTCAGGTATGCATTCTTGCCAAAGAACGGTGTCTTCTCCCCCTTGTTATCCAAGACGGTCTTGGACTCGATCTGGAAGAGCTCTCCGGCACCTTCGCAGTCTGATGCGGTGACAATTGGCGGGTTTGTCTTGTAGAACCCTTCTTTTTGAAAGAAGTCATGAAGTGTGTAATCAGCGTATGATCTGAAGCGTAATACCGATGACAAGTAGTTCGTCTTCCAACGCAGAGTCGGCAATGTCCTTAAGAACTTCAAAGAGTGCAATTTCTTCTGCAATGGGTAAGTCTCAGGAACATCTCCCAGGATCTTAACACCTTCTTTCGCACCTGGTGAAATCTTCAACTCGTAGGCCTGTTCTCGACCTTTAGACTGGCTCCATTGTCCCAAGAAGGAAACCGCTTGTCCTGTCTTCAATGGGCCCGCTTGTTCAGGAGACAGAACACACATCAAATTCTCAGCAGTGGATCCATCATTCAGATCGACAAATGCGACTTTCTTGAGTAAACGCACCGATTTGACATACCCATTGACGGTGAGCTGCTGCTCGACTTGTGGTGGTGATGCAAGCAGCTGTGCCAAGTTTGGAGGCAACGAGTGCTGGAATCTGACACCGGTGAAACACCTTCTTCGGAAATGACCTGCCCGTGTTCTAAGCATCTATTTACCTTTGACCTTTCTATGTCATCAAGGCAAGAACTGGTGGTTTATCCAAGTATTGTATGGGGACCAGCTCGCCAAACAGGCATGACACTATTTGCCCGTGTACGAAATGACAGATTCCACATTTACGTCTATTAGTTAAGGTGTTTGTATTTGATAGCAGATTTAAGATATAATGAACACATATGTTAAATCTTCTGGTAATGCCGTGTCCCTTCGATCTTCTTCTGCAATCTGTGGTAACTCTTTATTCTCAGGTTCATGAGTCTGTCATTTGCAAAATCGGCATACCTGAGATGATGCGAACATCCAGGAATAGGACACTGTAAAGCCACTTGTTTACTTGTCCACGTTCCCTTAATGCCCTCGAGATCAAACGTATGACCACATTTGGAACTCACCATTGGCTTTTCAAACATCTTGAGCGTGATTGGACAGTTGAGATCGACTTTACCACCTTCAACCTGAATATCGTCATCATCATTCTCATCTGGGATCGGATCCGTGGGGTGATCAAGAATAAATGCAGCATTCTTCAAATAGTTGTAATCCGCATTGTTCTTATACTCTCTTCTGATATCAACTTTCACTGCCCGTGCCATGTTCTCCGTCAAGATACGCGAGAACAACATCTTGTCAGCATCGAGCCCATTATAATAGTTCAATTGCTCAATGGTCAAGTCTGGCTGGCGTCGAGATTCTGCTCTCGCAGTGTCTTTGGCCTTCTCAAACATACGCTGGAATTGTCGTGTCTCCGCCTGTGTTTGGACAATACTCTCAAATGACTCGAGAAGACGTGTCAAAGGTGCAAGTCGATCAACAGCAGAGTCATTCACATCCTCTGTTCCTTCCACAATCTGGTCCAAAAACTCAACAGCAGCTTTCAACAACTCCTTCTCGGTGCTCTTGAGCTCACTCAATTCGATCGACGCGTCTCTGAGCCTTTCGAATTTGCTTCTATTGCACTCTGGAATCGGAACGTATTCTGGAATCTGCACCATCTTGGGATAACAAATATAACAACAGTTATAGCAACACTTCTAGTCTTTTTCCTGCCACAAAAGTACAGTGTGCTTCCTTTGATGGTTATTTATTGTTTCGTTATTTCTCAACGCGTATCGTGTATGTTGTCCCTACCAATAGAGTACGGGCTCATAATTTTCGCGAAATTCGCGAATTCGTTTTTTATCCTCAACCTCTTCTTCTTACACTTCTATTTCTTGTTATTCTTCATTATTCATTAATCTCTTTCTAATCAATTTGAAGGAGAATAGGAAAGAGAATGTCTGAAGAACAGCCTCAGTCGATGGAGATTTCGCAGCTTCGTGCATTCCATGTTCTGGTTCTGCGAGTCATTGAGCTATACATCCACAAGTCAATTGACAACGATGTCAGTTTGGAGAAGATGACCGAGTTGATCAACACAAATCCACTTGCTGGACTCGTGAGGCGTATGATACAGGAGACGACGCCCGATTTGGACTGTCTGAGCCCCGTCAGCATGCGGGATGTCATCTTGTCAATCACACGGCTCATGAAGTCGCAGGAGATCAAGATCCATGGGAATGGGTCGCCTGATTTCAATGTCACCATTAGCAGAGACAAGTTCAACGAGCTTATTACGTCTGTTTACGATGATTACAAGGAACGGCTCATCAAGGAGATACGTGATGATGAGGAGACTTACAAGAAGAAGTTGGCGGAGATTGCACTTATTGAAAAGGGCGAACTGGATAACGTTATCATTGGTGAGTACAACACTAAGACAACGATATCAGAGCAGAAACAAGAAAAAGTTGTATCAGGTGCAGAGACTGTTGATGTTCCAAAAGCTGGTAGCCAAGAGCCTGCTTCGACAACTTTGCAAACAAAGACAGATGATGAAAAAGACACCATCATGAAAGATGCCGTTTCCGAGTCTATTACTGATACTGTTGAAGAGGAGCAAGGTGTTGATGACACAACTGAATCTATTCCTGTAGTGGGGAAGAGTGAAGTATCTGGGTCTGGAGAAACCACAAAGACAGAGGAACTATCTGTTGCAAAGACGGAGATTAAGAAGGAGGATGAGGATGACCAAACAGAGTCTGATCATTCTGACTCCAAGCAACAAGACGACGAAAGTGGTAAGAAGAGACCAGCCTCAGAGATGGATGAAGAGCCTGCTCTTCCAGTCAAGAAGAAGGCAAAAGCAGTATCATCTGCACTTTCATCTGCGTCCAGTGGTGTTCTTGTACCGAACAAGAAGCTTCAACTCATTGCTAATCCACTCATTGCACAGATATCTTCCTACAAGTATGCATCCACTTTCCTACAGCCAGTTAGCGAGTCGAGTGCGCCTGAATACTACTCTTTGATAAAAGAGCCACGGGATCTCAAGACAATCAAGCAGATGGTCAAGGACGGTCGTATCCAAAATAAGGATGAGTTGGAAAGAGACATCTTGTTGATGTTTGCAAATGCCGTCATGTACAACAGAACCGACACGGACATCAACAACTGGACAAAGGAGATGCAGGTCGCAACGGATGAAATGATTAAGATGTTCAGGGACGTGGACAGCAAATAGCCCTTTTGTTTACGGAATGAAATGATGAACTCTCGATTTTGCTTCTAAATACAACAACAAGGAGGGCCTGAGACAACATAGGGACATAAACATGTGTGTATATATACAGAGAAAAGAAAGCCGGGGTTGGAATAGAAACTGTCCGTCCCTCTATCATTGTCATAAGTTGGTCATGAAACTGTGGATTGGAAAAACTGAAAGCCTGGAAGAAGATCGTGATAGAATGAATGCTGCTTTTGTGTGGTGGCAACGATTAACGTCTAGCCATTGATTGTGTCAATGCGGCGTTCTGCTCTTGGAATCTCTGCCCGACTCTTTCCGAGTGCTTGAGGAACTTCTCACTGCACTTGAGGATGCACTGGGACTCCTTAGTTGTGAGTTTCTCGGAGGTGAAGTCATTGACGCAGTCGGAGAAGCAACGTTCCACGAGGTTGGAGTAAAGGCGCATGAAGTCCTTCATTTGCTTGTTCTCAACGAGTTTCTGGAACTCCTGCTGCTCTCTTTGGTTCAACTGATCCATCTTGACTGTTATTTAACGGTTTACTGCTTTAATTGGTAGTTTATTTCCTTATTCAATCACAAAGAAAAGAGAGAAGTTGGACGAAAACTTTTCAGCAGCGCCAACGGCCGTAGCAAATTGTTATAAAACGAGTTCGCGAAAAAAGCATTATTAATGTCCTATTTAGGCACATTTCTGTTTATGGATAACACGTATAGATATAGCTATATCGGGATAAACTCACTTTAAATTGCTGCCATTGACAATTCGATGTCCCATCTAATGCTTCATAAAGTAGATATCCAAAGTTTCTGCTATTTCTCCCACAGAATCGGTATATCTTGAAAGGTCACCACCACCGCGCCTTCCCTCATCACCAAAACTTTTCAGCTACAACCCATATATATCTATATACTTTGGAAGGCCATAGGACATCCACGCAAGATGGTGACCACGTTGAGTTACACTGAGAGAGCACAGACACATTCTTCTCCGCTGGCCAAGCGTCTTTTCGCCGTCATGGAGGAGAAGAAGTCCAATCTGTGTGCCTCCATCGACGTCAGAAGCACCAACGAGTTCCTCTCCCTCGTTGACACTTTAGGCCCATACATCTGTCTGGTCAAGACCCACATCGACATCATCGATGATTTTTCGTACGAGGGAACCATTGTCCCATTGAAAGCGCTGGCCAAGAAGCACAACTTCCTCATCTTTGAAGACCGCAAGTTTGCCGATATCGGCAACACCGTCAAGGCACAGTACGCCGGTGGTGCTTTCAAGATTGCCCAATGGGCCGACATCACAAATGCACACGGTGTCACTGGTGCAGGTATCGTCCAAGGCTTGAAAGAAGCTGCTAATGAGACTAGTGAAGAGCCACGTGGATTGCTCATGCTTGCTGAACTCAGCTCTAAAGGCTCGTTAGCCAAGGGAGAATACACGAGGCAGACTGTTGAGATTGCAAAGACGGATAAGGACTTTGTCATTGGGTTTATCGCCCAGAGTGATATGGGTGGCCGTGATGAGGGCTTTGATTGGCTCATCATGACCCCTGGTGTTGGTCTTGACGACAAAGGTGACGGTCTTGGTCAACAGTACCGTACCGTTGATACCGTTGTCTCTACAGGGTCCGACATCATCATCGTGGGAAGAGGCCTCTTCGGCAAGGGAAGAGACCCAGCTGTTGAAGGTGAGAGATACAGAAAGGCTGGCTGGGATGCTTACCTCAAGAGATGTAGCAAGTAATCTTAATATAAGTAAAGAACAAGTATAGAAATCCGGTTATGCAGCACTCACATTTGAGTAATGGTAAATCTTGTGGCGATGCCTTCAGCACTTTCCCCTTCATCGCATTGGGGAAAAGCACCCATTTGAGCCATCAGAGACGCTATGGACTCTCTTGTACCCAGTGTGAGTCGAGATGATGACACAGGTGGACAGTCAAGACCGCAGGACGATCTTAAGAAGGAGCTCACGACGAAGAACACACGTCTTGTCGGTGCTTCATCTGCTGGTATTCGAGCCATCATCTACCAATTCACGACATTGTACCTCAGAACGCCGCCTGCTAAGCTATTCAGACCGACAAGAGTCGACTACATGGCCATCACAAGGATGTTTGTTCATGATCCAGCAGAGCAGAAGACACGAAGAGGCTATTCCGTCACCAGAGACTCATCGCTAGGTGTTCTGATTCGGGCTGTGAAGAAGTACGGTTGGAGGTTCATTCCTGAACGAATATTGCCCCCCTTATTGGCTAATAGTGCTACTGGAGTTGTTCTCTACACTTCTTACTTGGCATCATTGCAGTATTTCAACGGGAATAAGAAGAATTTCTTGGAGAATCCATCACCGATTGATACGTTCAGAGCTGGGTTTGTAGCTGGCACTTTCCAATCAATAGCTGCTGCGCCAATTGATGCGATATATGCTCGTTCCAGTGCAGCTGAGTTGTTGAAAGGTGACCATCGGAATCTGTGGCAGTTTGGGTACTCAAAGTTGAAAGAAGTTGGCTTCTCTGGTGTGTTTGCCGGATACGGTCTCAGTTTCATCAAGGAAAGTATCAGTTTTGCCATTTACTTCTCCACTTTTGAAACTATAAAGAATCAAGTGTACCGGTATGCTAGAGATAGACTTATTGGGTACTATTTCTACAAGGAGAAGTTGAGGACTTGGGATTTCCAATTGGATCGGGATGAGTTTGCCCATGAGATGAAGCAACAAAAGAACTTCAGGGCATTAAAGACAACGTTTGTGTTCATTGCTGGTGTCACAGCATCACTTTGTCTTCATTTAGTCCAGTATCCAATTGCAAAGATCCAGAATATTCATTTCTCGAGATTGGAGGCGTTCGATTACTACAACATGGGTAAGAACAAGGGAAGACTGTTGACAGTTTACTATAACACCTATGTTGATACAATGGACCACGTCCTGTTCATTCAAAGAAACTCCAAACTCACTTGGACAAGCTGGCTTTACAAAGGTTTTAGGAGTCATGCATTAGCCACAATCCCATCAACAACTTTGGGGCTTGTGGTACTAGAAGCATTAAGAGGGAAATTGGCAGATGAGATTGAGGAAAATGTGCCATTCAATTAATTTGGTTCAGTATTTGTATTAAATATTCATATAGAGAGATGGAGATCTCAAGGGTGTTTTTCAATTCTGCATGGTTATTTGTCATTGCATCAATCCGTATATGTTCGTATGAGTTCTATGTACATTAAATAAATAATAGCAAGACTATATCTGTCTCTGATTGTAAGATCTGTATGTTCTCCAGACAGTTCTCCAATAGGCGTTCTCAATTGTGTGTTTTCCTAGATCAAAATCGTACTTCTCCAATAGTTGAAGGTATCCAGACAACGGCACTGCAGTCATGAATGGGACAAAGAGACAATCAGGGACACCTTTCTTCCAGGACTTGTGTCTTCTTTGGATCAGTTCATTATCCGTTTTGGAAACCACGTCTTTGATAATACCTTTCACTTTATCCAACTTGGATCTGGCAGTTAATAAATGGTCATTAGCTGTGATGCTAACATCGTAGACAACGTCTTTGAGTTTATCCTGCACCTCTTTTTTCTTCTCCTGTTCCTCTTCCAAATGACCTTGGAAAAGACGTATCACGTCTTCCTGTGACAAATTATGTAAAGTCATCTTGTCAATTGGGAGAAGCACTGTATCAAGGTATTTGGCATTGTACTCTGTAGCCAACACAATGGAGGCAACGCCCGTTGCCTGGCCCAAGTGTGCAGAAATCTCAGTGACTCTATCTCTTAGCTCTTCATTCTCTTCAACTAATGCAATTGTAGATGGTGATAGCTGTTCTGAAAGGAGTAAATTTTGCAAAAGATAGTTCAATTGTGAATAAAGTCCTTCGCCATATGAACAGAGTTCATCAACAGTGTGGAATTGCTTTCTCTTCAAGAACTCGTTTCTCGACACGAGGATCTGATTGAAATAGGAAATGTCGAGATTGAAACCTTGTCTTAACGAATCTCTCAACAGTAGTGCAACGGGTTCACCAATGACTTGGTCGGCCATTGGGTTCTCAAATACCTTGTATAGCAACTCTTCCCAGAACTTGATGCGGAGGTCTGTTGAGCTCACGCCAATCGTGCTCTTAAGCCTGCGATTCGTCTCGGACTCCTGGTTCCCCGTTATCTTGGACACTTCAATGTTGAACGCTCTTATTGCCACAAAGCTGTCTCTGGCTGGCGATGGAACGTAAGCTGAGAGAACGTAGGAAGACTTGTCGTACTGTCGCAGCGCATTAACACACGCACTTCTCGCAGTGTCGATCTGACGGGCGTAGGACGAGCTATAGCGTTTCACTTGTAGTGATTGGTGTCTGAATGATCGAATCATGGCCTTTTAACCACTATTCTTTATTGTTTGTAGATGATGTGCTGATTAGAGAGTTATGTCTCGCGAGTTGAGGAAGCCTAATTTTTCAGGCTCGAACTCATCGCTAATTAACTATGGAATAACACAAATACCGGTATCCTGTTCTATCAACAATGAATCCAAAGATCTTCTTTGATATTGCCATTAACGGTGAGAAGATTGGCCGTGTGGTGTGTGAACTGTTCGCCGAGAAAGCACCAAAAGCGACTGAGAACTTCCTTCATCTGTGCAAAGGTGATGCTGTTCTCGAAGATGGCACAGCTTTTACGTTGAAGGGGAACAGATTCCACAGGGTGATAAAGAACTTCATGGTTCAAGCAGGTGATCTGACGTATGGCTCGTTGGAATCGGGTCTCGATGAGAAAGTAGGTCTTGGTGGTGCTTCAATCCATTCCAAGAGACTCATCAAGGACGGAGAGGATGCTACTGGATTCTTTGAAGATGAGAACTGTGCTAACTTGGACACCACTTTCAACCTTTGTATGGCAAACTCAGGTCCAAACACAAATGGATCGCAATTTTTCATCAACACTTATCCCTCCCCTCATTTGAACGGGAAGTATACCGTCTTTGGTAAGGTCATCAAGGGTAAGTCCACAATAAGGACTATTGAGTATGAACCAACAGATGATAATGCCAGACCAAACAGAAATATCGTCATTGAACAATGTGGTGAATGGGATGAATCGATGGGCGTGCCGGTATACAATGCCTCTTATAGTGAGCTTTGTGGTGACGTTTACGAAGAGTTCCCGGATGATGACGATCACTTTGACAAGGAGAAAGCTATTGAGTCATACGAGGCTACAAACAAGATCAAAGACTCGGGATCTGCATTGTTCAAGAAGAAGGAATACCTCCAGGCTTATCTCAAGTATAAGAAAGCGCTAAGGTATGTTAATGAGTTCATCCCAGATAAGGATTCTGAGCCTGACGTTGAGCCAAAGTTCCAAGAGTTGAAGAAGAAGGTTTATAACAATTTGGCATTGGTTTGTATTCAACTCAAGGATTATCCAAAGGCAATCACATATTCTACATATCTCCTCGAGTGTGATTACGTATTACCAACGGAGATGGCCAAGGGATACTATAGACGTGCCGTATCGCAATATGAATTGGGCAAGTTTGAACTGGCAATGAAAGATTTCAAAAGTTGTCTCAAATGGAATCCAAAGGATGAAGTTGTGAAGAAGAAGATTGAAGAAACAGAATTGAAGCTGCAACAGTTGAAGGATAAGGAAAAAGCGCAGTATGCAAAGTTCTTTGGTTAATACGGAGTAATAGAAATATACACAGCATTTAATTATTCATCTATGACAAACGTATTTATAATTCACTCCAATTGGGACTTCAAGTTAGCCAACTGCTTTGTCACTGCAGACTTAGCAGTACCACCAGTAGCTGTTCTTCTCTCAACAGAAGCCTCAAAGTCAAAGACGTTCATGACATCATCGCCAAATCTCTTGTCAATCTTTGTGAACTGTTCCATGGTCAACTGGTCAATACCACTAAGACCTTCATCTTCGGCAACTTTGACACATTCACCAGAGATATGATGTGTTTCTCTGAATGGAACACCTTTACGAACCAAGTAATCGGCCAGGTCAGTGGCAAGCATGTCCATAGTCAATGCACCTTCCATCTTCTCCTTGACAATAGCCAAAGTGGAAATGACACCTGTAGCGATCAAGACTGAGTGCTCAACGGTGGTCAATGCATCAAACAATGGCTCCTTATCCTCCTGCATGTCCTTGTTATAAGTGGATGGAATCGATTTGATGGACATCAGGAATCCTGCAAGAGAACCAAAGACTCTACCGGACTTACCTCTCAGCAATTCCAAAGAGTCTGGGTTCTTCTTCTGTGGCATCAGGGAAGAACCAGTAGAGTAAGCATCTGCCAATTTAATGAAACCAAATTCACCAGATGAATAGATAATCAAGTCCTCGGAGAATCTAGAGATATGGTTCATGAACAATGACGACCAGAACATCGTCTCCACTACAAAGTCTCTGTCAGAGACTGCAGTCAGGGAGTTACCAATAACACTGTTGAATCCCAATTCTTTGGCCAAGAACTCTCTGTCAATGCCGTATGGATGACCAGCCAATGCACCAGCACCAAGTGGAGAAGCATTCAATCTCTCAATGATCTGCTGAAGACGCTTGTAATCCTCTGTGAAGTATGTAGCATACATCGACAACCAATGAGCCCAACGAATTGGCTGGGCTTTTTGCAAGTGTGTATAACCAGGCATGAGCACGTCGATCTCGGACTCTGCACGCTTGACAATGGTGAGGATCAACTCCTTGAGGAACCCAGAGAGCTTGGTCAACTCCTCACGGACGTAGATACGCATATCAGTGGCGACTTGGTCATTTCTGGAACGTCCCGTGTGTACTTTACCTGAAATGTTTGTGCCAATGATTTCACCGAGTCTTCTCTCATTAGCGGTATGAATGTCCTCGTCTCCGTCTTTCTCTTCAAACGTGCCATTTGCCCACTCCTCTTTGATGAGCTCCAATCCACGATGGATCTCAGACAACTCCTCCGAGGTCAAGAGACCAATCTTCTCCAAACCTTGAGTGTAGACTCTTGTTCCCTCGAGGTCTGCAGCGTACATCTTCTTATCATAAGGCAACGAGGCATTGTACAGGTTCATGAGTGGGTCGGTAGCTCCGGTAAAACGGCCACCCCACAACTTAGCTGGCTTGGACATCTTAGTTGGTGTTCAATTGTATCGAATTCAGAACTGGAAGAGTAAAGAGAAAGAGAAAGATATGGAGGAGGACGAGGTCGAAGATATGAATCATAGGGTGGTGTCCGGGTGTTTGTGCTTCTTCTCTTCCAATTATACTCTTGATTTAGAAGCTACACGGCAATTGTCGGGTTATACAGGGTATTGGCCTTGTCTTGTCACTCTCCTGTTAGTTGTGTATACTATACTCTTCTTCCTGCGTTTATTTATCTACATGAAGTGCAGACTTTATGAATATCCAACTGTCATACGTCTGATCAAGAACAGAGTTCCTCTATTAGTGATACAGGTTCATGGCTTGCATCTACCAGAGAAACGTGGGTACAAGGAGCAGTCTCTGACTGTGAATCTGTTACAGAGCCATGCGAGGATACGCTCGGTACCCAGGCCGTACCCACCGTGAGGAGATGTACCGTACTTTCTCTGGTCAATGAACCAGTAGTAAGGGTCGGTGTTGATTCCCTCTCTCTTGAAGCCTTCAATCAACTCCTCCAAAGTGTCGGAACGCATCGAACCACCAGTGATCTCACCGACAGTTGGCATCAACACATCAACGGACTCGGTAACACGCTCATCATCTGCACAACGCTTCATGTAGAAAGACTTGATCTCAGCTGGGAAACGTGTCAGCAGAATTGGAACACCAATGGTGTCGGTCATCTTACGCTCAGCAGCCTCTGCGATATCATCACCGAATTTGAACTCCTCTCCTTCTTCGTTCTTAATACCGTGCTCGTTCAACCATTCCAGGGCGTGGATGTACTCAAGACGCTTGAATGGAAGAGTTGGTGCAACAAAGTTTGGGTTCAACTGCTTGATCAATGGAGCAGCAATTGGGTCTTCCAAGACGTACTGAACACTCTTTGTGATGAGTCTCTCAATGTGTGAAAGCAAGTCATCGAAAGTGAGGAAGGCCAATTCAGCCTCGATATGGGTGTACTCTGACAAGTGACGACGAGTGTGGGACTTCTCAGCTCTGAAAGACTCCTGGACACAGTAAACGTCACCAAGTGCTGGCAAACACGTCTCCAAGTACAGCTGTGAAGACTGGGTCAAGAATGCCTCCTCGCCATAGTAGTCTAACTTGAACAAAGTGGACCCACCTTCGACTTGGGTCTGCACCATACATGGTGGTGTAACCTCGCACATCTGCTCCTCCTCGTAGAATCTTCTAATGGCCTTCAGGAAAGAGGAACGGACTTTCAACACAGCACTCAACGTCTCACCACGGATTGTCAAATGACGCATGTCCAAGAGCAAAGATGGATCTGTGGTTTCCTGGATTTTGTTGGTGAATGCCTCATCTCCAGAAGGAGCAAGACCATACACCTCGTAGTAATCAACAACGAGCTCAATTCCACCTGCAGCCTGTTTCCCCTCTGGCAACTCGACGACTGTACCGTACAATGTCACTGTCGACTCCAATGTCAATGTCTGTGTCTGGTATGCGTTAGCCAAATCACCAGACAAAACTGCCTGGAGGAACCCAGTACCGTCTCTGAGAACAAGGAAGGCAACACCCTTTTGCAAACGCAAACGGTGGATCCATCCGGAGACCTTGTATCTCTTTCCGACTTCCAACCCGCTGATCTTGGACTTGACTGCCGTTGGGAGCGACTTGTCCTCCTCGATCTTGATGCTCATGGCTGCGAGTTTCTTTGCAGCGTCGTCAGCCTCCTTCTGGGACTTTTGTGCCTCGGCAACCTTGGCCTTCTCGGCCTTCTTCTTCAACCCATCGGCACCTTTCTTGGCCTTCTTGAGTGCAGAGGCGGAGATTTCCACATAGCCATCTGTCTCGTCGTCCTTCTTGTAGACGAGAATCTTTGCGTCTTCGTGGGCAAAGAGAGCGTAAGCTGGGGTCTTGTAAGGCTGCTCCTGCGAGCCGACAGTCTCAGCACTGTCCACACCGGTGGTATCGTTAACGTAGAATGACATTGTCGTCGTTTTACTGTGCTGGAAAGAAGAGTAAAGAAGAAGTGAAAAAGTCAACGAACAAAAGATAGCTTACGATGACTCGACGATGGGGTTACCCTGCCCGGATTATGGATATACACCTTATAACTGTGATTTCCACCATATATATAGATAGATAGATATATTGTTCTATACTGTGTCTTTCTAATGACAATTACATACACTATAACCACCCACTTCCCCTAATATAAAAGTATATCAATACCTTATCCAAAACGGTGTAAGGAAAACACCCAAACACCACCCGCAAAATCTCCACGACGCTCAGATTTATGGCCAACTCCGAACTCTTCATCACCAAACGACGAACTAAAAGAAGCCCCCAACGAACTCGCAATGGCACTTGCTGCTTCCCTTGCTCAGCTCTCGCTCGCCCAGGTCGCCGCTGAGGGCGCCACCGCCACAAAGTCGCTCGTCTTCAAGCCAAAGACCGCCAAAACAGCCGTCCCAGTCCCAGTCGTTGTCGTAGCTCTTCACTCGACACAGACCCCAAGCGGTGCCATCGCCCACGCTGCTGGTGTCAAGGACCCACGTCTCGCCAAGGAGGACCTTATCGAGGAGTTCTTTGGTGTTTCGCCAAAGGAGTTCTCCGCCGCCTCCATCACAAAGGACCATGCGGGTAAGATCAAAGTCATCGTTGACCAGGCCATTGTCGATGATGGTGTCTACGAACTCTCTACTGAGTCCGCAAAGGCTGCCCTCGCTGGTAAGGATCTCCTCGGATACTTGCAATCTACCGGTGTCGAGCTGATCACTCATGACTTCTCTTCTATCCCAGTTCCAGCTCCATCTGCTTCTGCCTCTGCTCCTGCTCCAAAGAAGGCCAATGCCCAGCTCGATGCTAAGCTCATCGGTGTCACTGTCGACAAGTACCTCGACTTCCCAGGCTGGTACCAGCAGATCTTGACCAAAGGTGAGATGCTTGACTACTATGACGTCTCTGGTTGTTACATCTTGAGACCTGCCTCTTATCACATCTGGGAGACCATCCAGGACTACTTCAACGTCAGAATCAAGGCTATGGGAGTTAAGAACTGTTCTTTCCCATTGTTTGTCTCCTCAAGAGTCTTGGAGAAGGAAAAGGACCACATTGAAGGCTTCGCTCCAGAAGTCGCATGGGTCACTAGAGCAGGTTCCACAGAATTGGATGAGCCAATTGCCATCAGACCAACCTCTGAAACAGTCATGTACCCATACTACGCTAAGTGGGTCCAGTCCCACAGAGACTTGCCATTGAAGTTGAACCAGTGGAACTCTGTGGTCAGATGGGAGTTCAAGCACCCACAGCCATTCTTGAGAACGAGAGAGTTCTTGTGGCAAGAGGGTCATACCGCACACTTGACTTTCGAAGAGGCTAATGAAGAAGTGTTGCAGATCTTGGACTACTACGCAAGCATTTACGAGGACCTGCTTGCTGTTCCAGTCGTCAAGGGTAAGAAGACCGAGAAGGAAAAGTTTGCCGGTGGTTACTTCACCACTACCGTCGAAGGTTACATCCCAGCCACTGGACGTGGTATCCAAGGTGGTACTTCCCACTGTTTGGGTCAGAACTTCTCCAAGATGTTCAACATCGTTGTTGAAAACCCAGAAGGTCCAGACAAGCCAAAACTCTTTGCTTGGCAGAACTCTTGGGGTCTCTCTACCCGTGTCATTGGTGTCATGGTCATGGTGCACTCTGACAACAAGGGTTTGGTGATCCCACCAAGAGTCTCTCAGTACCAGGCGGTCGTTATCCCAGTGGGTATCACCGCTAAAACCTCAAAGGAAGATGAGAAGAACATCTTCGATGGTGCTAAGAAGATCGAGACCACTTTGCTTAAGGCTGGTGTTAGAGCTACCGGTGATTACCGTGATAACTACTCCCCAGGTTGGAAGTTCTCCGACTGGGAGCTCAAGGGTGTCCCACTTCGTCTTGAATTTGGTCCAAAGGACTTGGAGAAGAACTCTGTCACTGTTGTCAGACGTAACGACTCCAAGAAGTACAACGTTTCCCTTGATGACTTGGAGACTGAGATTCCAAAGATCTTGGACGAGTTCCACGACGCCCTGTTTGCTAAGGCCAAGGAGTCATTTGACACCCACAGAGTTGTTGTTGAGAACTGGGAAGACTTTGTTCCAGCATTGAACGCAAAGAACGTCATCTTGTCCCCATGGTGTGGTAGAGAAGAGTGTGAAGACGACATTAAGGAATCTTCTGCCAAGAAGAATGACGGTGAGGAAGAGGAAGTCGATGAGAAAGCTCCAAGTATGGGTGCTAAGTCGCTTTGTATTCCATTCAACCAGCCAGAGCTCAAGGAGGGAACAAAATGTGTCAAGTGTGGTCAAGTCGCTATCAACTACACCATGTTTGGTCGTTCCTACTAGATTGTTTGCTATCATTTTGTGTTTTTGGTGTATTCATTCTGCATGGTAAACTGATCTTATTTTGCAGATAGCCTGTTTTTGGCCCATCGTGTACAGTTACCTTTCATCTATGGAGTTTTCTTTTCTTTGAATATAAATCTAGATTCGTTACTTCGTTACTATTACAACTGGTCTCTGAACTCATCGTTCAGAACCCAACCTGATCTTGTGCTATCCCAATTTGCAATACCCTTTAGCATCTGGCGAACCAGCGTTAGATCCTTCTTGTCACTAATCTCCAACTTGCAAGAGTCAAGAATTTGACTAGATTTGGCAAAGAATTCTGGCTGTTTTGCCAAGTATTCCCGCATATCACTGATCATCTGAGTATTCGCAGAATTCAACACAGGTGACGTTTCTTTCTCTTTGTTCTTCTTCAGATTCGCCAATATAGAAGCCGAGGACTGTTTGGAAATTTGAGAGTTACCCAATCCAATTCTCGACTTAGCAAGCGTAAACTTCTTGCCTGCAAGACCCACCCTTCCAGTGAATGTAGGAACGCCAAGACCAGCCTTCTTCACTTGTTTCCGAGACTTCTTCAACGCTTCCAGGGCATTTTGTGCAGATCTTCTAGCTTCACTCTCGAGATAATCGTCTCTTGGTCTAGAATGCTCACCAACAACATCATCATGCTTCAAGGCTTGAACAGTTGTTTTCTGGAATAACCCACTCATAAGTCTTTCTTCTTCAGACTTTTTACCCTCCTGTTCCTTATACTTCTCCAGTTTACTCACACCATCTAGTTGTCTGATCTGTCCTAGATCATCGCCATCTTTCTTATTCTTCACGTTTCCAAGGCCCAAGTCCAACTCTCCTGAGTCATCAAAGTCTGACAAAGTGAACAAATCATGAAGCTCACTGTTTTTGAAGAATCTCTTCTGGTTTGGATCCTTCAAGATCTTATCAGTCAAGAGTTGTTTGAAGATCTGTCTATGGTAAATCTTCTCCTCGATCGAACCACCAATGACAAGTCTGTAAATCAATACCTCTTTCTTCTGACCCAAACGCCAAGCACGTTCTCTCGCCTGGAGATCTGTAGATGGGTTCCAATCCGGATCAAAGATGATGACTCTATCAGCACCTGTCAAGTTAACTCCAAGCCCACCGACTTTGGTCGTGAGTAAGAACAAATCATAGTCTTCATTGTTGAAAGCATAAATCATGTCTTGTCTCTTCCCAATGTTTGTTTCGCCGCTCATCTTCATGTATCTGTAATCTGGACCCATCGTCTTCTGCAGGAATTTCTCCAAGATGAACATCATTTGCTTTGTCTGGGTGAACAAGAGTACTTTGTGTCCCTGTTTCTTCCATAGTGGAAGCAAGGATTTGATCACTTGAAGTTTTCCTGATCTAGATGGATCACCATATCCAGGCTGACTTTGTAAGAAATGAACATCTGCCAAGTCTGGATGATTGCAGATCTTTCTGAGAGTTGTTATGGCACCCAAATACGAGTTTACTTTGGATTCAATGGATCTCAAGAACTCTAGGTATTTGTCTCTTTGATACTTTGTAAGTCTGCACATGAGAACAAATTCCTGTTTTGACGGAAGGTCTCTCGCCACGTCCATCTTCATTCTTCTGAGCAGGAACGGTTGAATTAACTCTTTCAATGTGACAGCCTTCTGGTATCCAATTTTGACTTGTAGATTAGTAGCATTTGCATAACCACCGACTTTAATTGGATCCTCAAACTCTTCTTGGAAAATAGGAAGAGTCCCAAGTCTCCCTGGAAATATGAAGTCAAACAAGGACCAAAGCTCAATCAAGTTATTCTGAATTGGAGTACCAGAGAGGATGATACGATTGTGTGTCTTCAATCTCTTACTGAGAATCGTGATATTGGAGTGTGGATTCTTGATCTTGTGTCCTTCATCCAGAACAACGTATCCCCAATTGATATTCAGCAGTAGGTCTTCGTAAATTCTCAATCCGACATAACTTGTGATAAGCACATGTCCCTTGGAGATCAAAGTGTCAATAAGACTTTTTGCGCTCGAGGCATTTCTTAATGAGTTCACTGTCCTCTTAATGTTTGTATCTTCTTCCTCTGCTTCAAGCTCCAGTGTTTTCTCAAAATCCTCCTCCTCAGCTCCACCTTTCCAAGACATCCCTGAGCCAATTGAATGCAGAACCATGGTTCTAAGTGGTGGCCACCATGTGTGAAGTTCATTAACCCATTGAGTCATAACTGTTGCAGGACACACAATCAAGACAGGCTTGTTGAGTTTCCCTGAATAATGGAGACCAGCTAAAAATGCAATGATCTGGATTGTCTTGCCAAGGCCCATCTCGTCACTAATGATTCCACCATGTTCTTGTTGGTATAACTCGTAGAGCCACTGAACACCAGTTTTCTGATAGTCAAATAGTGATGGGTATATATCACCCGGTATTCTGAAATCATTGTTGAGAACAGCATCTGGGTTTGTTGGATGCGGTTTAAGCCATTCGGGTTTGTCATTGTCCTGATCTTCAACTTTCCTGAGTTTGGAACGTCTATGAATCCAGGTGTGCAATCTGTCCTGGTAAAAACTCTCTACACCATCATCAACGTTCCGAATTTCATCATCAGTGAGAAGTTTTGCCTTCTTCTGTTGCGGTACGTCTTCATCTGTCTCTGTTGTTGATCCCCCATCGCTTTCGTAGTAGGCGTCTTCCACATCTGGAGCATCCTCGTGTTTGAGCACCTCACCAACACCTGGTGCAAATCCAGGCACACGCAGATTCTTGTGTGATACTGCCTCTGCAGGTTCCTTGTGTGAGTCGTCTTCATCAACGACAAACCCCGCGGTGTTTCCAAACGCAGTGATCTTGCCTGTTCTGATCAAGTAGTCCTTCTCTGTTTCATTGGGCAGTCTTCCGCCTGCTTCAGCGTCAGCAGATGCATTTTTGGCATCAGAGTTACGCTTGATTCTCTCTTCAATGTCTCTAACGTCCTGTCTTGCGTCCTCAAGCTGTGTCTCTCGCAACTCCTTGATCTGTTTCCTGAGCTCTTCCTTCTGTGATATTCTAGTGCGTGGATTGTTGAGTCTGTCCTGGAGCTTCCCAATCTCAAACTTGATTTGAGTCACCTGCTTCCTGGCTTTCTCAAGTCGTTTCTCCTCTAGCTCAGACTCTCTTTCGTTGTAGAGCTTGGTGGCGTTAGCCTGTATTTGGTGTTCTAGCGACGTCTGTTCCACAAGCCTGACGCCAATACTTTGAAGCTGGTCATCCTGGCCATCATCAGTGATGTACACCGAACTCCCACTATCTGACTCACTCATTCCTCGCCCTCTTTTGTTACTCTGTGGCTTGTTCTCTTCCATGGCCTTGCTCTTTGGGCTTATCATGTGATGAGAAGAGTATTACCCGGCCTACAGAACTAATACCATTCAATTAGTAGAAGAGTTAGCATCAACATCTCTATTTAGTGAGTGAAATATATGTCATCTAAGACTATAAATCAGTCTCACTACCATTTTTCTTAGCTTTCCTCAGCTTTCTCTCCAGATTGAGGTGTCAGGTGGATACTGTCAAGTGACCTGAGGTAAGCTGAGGTGCACAGGTGTATGGTTGCTGTATGACCTAATGTCTGAAGTTTGAACACCCACTAGCAACCAATAAGGGCAGTATATTTTGACCATCTTCGGTATAACGAGGTATTACTTCGATTCTGGTGACTTCCATCACAATTGTTGGTTTTGCTGACGGTATATTTACAATGGAGGCACCCATGAATCATCATGGTAGTGTGGATGGGTTGAGTATCGACGATGTGACAGACGAGAATTGGATTTCCTTGGATATACTCAAGAAACTTTTCTCGGATGAAGCACTTTTAACTAAAGTGTTGTCTAAAGAGTGCGTGATAAAAGAATGTGAGGATGGTACGGCGAAAGTCAAACGAGTTGGTGTCAACGAGGATCACGTAAAGTGGAGAGATCAACTGCAAGCTCAGACAGAGAAAAAGTCTTTGATTGAAGAGATGCCGAACTTGGAGGTAAAGAACCCTGATACTGAAGACGGACTAAAATACGGTGCCTTGGATTGGTATATGCGTGCTGTTGCTGTACTTGACTTTTGGGGTTATGTGAACAGTATTCCTGGAAGAACCGAACAACAACCAAGTCGCACGGAATCCTACAAGGTTAATTTAAGCTTGTTCGAGCATGTGAAGGAGCCAACTATATCAAGCAGATTATCAGTCAACGAATCTTCTAAAAACAACATGGAAGTAATTCTTCAGGACTTCATAATTGACAGTGATGATATGGAACAGTCTATACGTGAGAGAGTCAAAAATGCTAAGATGATTACGAATAAATCAGCTAATTGGAAATCAACAAATGACTACCTTTCTTGCATTGAAATGCTGATGAAAGAGGCTGATGTTTTGGAACCAATCAGCAAGCAATCAGGATATGATTTTGACGCAAAGGTTTTGAAAGAAAGCATTATTGACGATGTGTTATATTACTTGACGGGTGAATTTTTCGATGATGGAGAACGTCTGATGAAGCATCCACTGAAGAATGACCCTGTTAATTTCTGGAAAGTCGTTAAGAAAACGGTGATATTGCGTACACAAAAGGTGGAACATCGTTATGGAAAATTTGGATGCAACGAAGACGAAGAATCATCTAGCTCAGAAGCTGATCGACCAAAGAAGAGACCTAGAAACTCCAGTGAAAATGGTTTCAACAACAAAAAGGAAACTCCATCTGACTGGAAACCAGTGCGAGTAACGGATGAGACAAAATATGCCTATCGAGATTCACGTCTGTGCTTCACCTGTGGTTCTGGCAATCACCTGGCATCCAAGTGTCCATTTAAGAAAGCTAAAAAAGACACAATCAATAAAGTATAATGACTTGTCACCAGTTAAGAATTACAAGAGTCTTCATTTAGTCGCAGTTGTTCAAGTGTAAGCATCAACATCTGATCTAGTCATCTGAATCCGAGGAATCCTCCTCTTTCTTCGGGCCCCAAACTACAATACGCCCATCTGCTGTTCCTGAGTAGTAGGTAGCGGTGCCTCCTCCAGCATATGTCAAGCTGGTACTGCGGACATTGTCCTGTAGGCTTCTTCTCAGTCTCGACATCAGCTTACCATCACCTAGTCGAAACACCAACACTTCCCCATTGTCAGAAGGGTACCACAGGTACTGGACCTCTGTTTCTCTTACTGGACTAACCACAATCGACTTGCTTATCATTGCCCTGTTTTTGACAAACGGTCCAAAGTTTAGCAGCGTGTTGATGCCTCCTTCGGTATCGAGGTCCCATACGCGGATCTTGTCGTCATGTCCAGTTGATATCAGCGTCTTCCCGTTCTCCAGCCAGCAGAGCCCGTTAACGCTTCCTGAATGTGCCTTAGCTGAACTCTTGACAATGCCCAATTTCTTGCTCTTATTCGTCTCGACGGCTTTCGTGGGATCTGTGCGATATAAATCAAGCTGTGCAATGCATGATGTTGTCTTTCTGATATCCCATAATCTCACTTCACCTTCTGAGCTCCCCGTCGCAAGCATATGAGGATCATCCGGGCTCCATTTACAACTTGTGATTGTCCCATTGTGTCCACTCAGACTATGTGCAGCTGCAGTGGTTCTTAGATCCAACACACGGACATGTGAGCTCTCTGAACCTGTGGCGATCAACGAGTGTTGTCCTGTGGATGACATATCAAGACAGTTCACTTTGCTCCCCAATTCAAACATGAATGCCTCTTCTTCGAGGTTGTTTGAATCCCATACCCTCACCGTCGTATCGTATGAACTTGAGAGAAACATCCCAGGATCGGTGGGCCACCAACGTACACAAGTAACGCCAAAAGTGTGTCCTCCGGTATTCTTGTTAATGTTCCCCAATAGCGTTGCCTTCCTCGTCCCAACTTGCCATAGTTTAATAGACGTATCTGCACCACCGGATAGCAAAAACCGTTGTTGTGATTGCTCCATGTCAATCGAGTTGATGGGTGATGTTGCCTTCTTGTTCAACGGGAACTTGGGCAAGTCGAGGGCATCAAGGTCATAGTAAAGCGACTCGGTCGTCAGCTTCTCATATTGTCTTGCACTGGTGCCTCCATAACTGCGACTCAGCAAAAGTGATTGCATCTAATCTCTGTGTTGCTGGACGTTGTTTGATTGCCTTGCGATAAGCAGAAGACTTAAGTAGGGATCTTTTTCATCCGAACACCTCGGAGCCATTCATTCTTTTCCTTTTCCTTTTCCTTTTCCTTTTCCTTTTCCTTTTCCTTTTCCTTTTCTCTTAATCTGTTGATTTTCGGTACCTCATATACCTCGAGGAAAACGGACAACAGTACTATGAGATAGTTAATGGGTTGGGATACAAAGCATCTCTCTTAGTGTACACTTTGAACGTGTCTTAGTAATAATCGTTATTCATTAATATACACTGGCGTCAATCTCGACCTTTGAATTAGTCGATGGTCCGCAGAACCACAGTTGGTTGGTAGACAGCTCTTCATTACTTACTGGGACTGGTTTCCAATCATTCTTCTTCTTCTTTTTTTTCTTCTTGGAACCTTGGCCACGTCACTGCCCTTGAACTGCCTCTTCTTGTCCATTATCTGAAGTGGTGGATTAGATAGATGGCCAGATTCCTTGGCTCTACTTTCCCGATTACGGCGTTCCAACTGTCTGGTACGCTCTCTCACAGTGCTCTCGACAACTTTCCAGAACGTCTCGGGATCTTCTTCAATCTCTGGGCAGTTACACAGATGTTCTCTGGCATCGGAAAATTCATCATTCAAATAGTGTAGGACCCTGGTCATGATGACATCTTTCATACCATTTGCGTCAAAGCGCTTCCCGGATTGCATGCTGACTAGTTCCACATGATCAACCTCATTCATCAACATATTAATGCAGCAAAGGTATTCAGTTGTTGACTTCCAGTTAGCTGATTTATCCATAATAAACGTAGCCTTCCAAGCTCTGTCAATTATTGAGTGTTTCATTTCTAGATAGTCAAGTGTAAAGATCTCAAGAATTGCTTTCATATTGCTCTTGGAAGACTCATTGAAGGATAATATATCAAGTATGGCTGGGTCCTTCACATGCTCGTATAGACTTTGATTGACTTTGTAGGATTCCCTTGAACTTGGTTCTTCTTTGGTCCTACCAGGAATACTGTTCACATAATCCCAGTACTCAAGTGTTCGAACAGTCCACGTATACCACTCGAGGGCTCTATATCTCCACAACTCCTTGGTACCGGAGGTATCGACTTCCAAGTCAAACATATGATCAAGCAAAGATCCTTCGCTTTCCCTCGGTTGTGCATCTTTCGTCCGCATGTGGGCAGCACCAACATGTTCGACTGTCGACGTCACACGCTTACTGTTTCCCTTCTGGCCTTGATTCCCGTTCAACCTTTCGGAAGAACCCTCAGCTTCAGTTGTTCTCTCAACCGTTGAATTATTCTGAAGAGGATTAGACATCAGTGGTTGGTCTGCTCCCGGTGTTCTCTCAACCTTGACACTACCATGTTGATTTTGGGGTGACTCCATAGTGAATATTCAAGAACACAACAATATTATGAGTCGTGTGTTTGAATAGTAAGAAGTATCCTTCTTGATGTGCAAGTAAGTTCAAGAGTCAATTGATCTCTCCGGTTCTCAGTAATATACAATATACTGTTGTCTCACTGCCACGGGAATTGTCAACGACCTAACCCCGGTGTTCCCCTCAGCCCCCACTTCAAGGCATTACACAGGGTAACCTCTTGAATCGTCCTGAAGGGCACCTGACAGTATTCATCAGATACCTCACTTAGGACCAGTCAGGAGCAGCACAAGGCTTGTCGGCATCGGGGCTATGCGACTAAGCCTATGGGGCTGGAGATGGCTTTAACAAAGATCAATTGATTATTGAAGTTACCTTTACAACAAGGAAGATCACTTCGTACTCATCCAACACACTATCCACGGTCATATCATTGTTATAACATGTTTCTTGAGGTACACTCATTATGAATTAATCCCTAAATCAACAAGAAGATTACAAAAGTACCGAATTTGAAGTTAATACATTAGAAAAGAGTAATGTCCGGGTTTCTACTGCATCGAGAGAAAATGTTCGGGTGTCATTTGACACATTTGAGATGGCACTTCAATAAGAGATAAATCTCTTCACAGGCACCTGATACTATGATTCTGTTAAGTTAGGTGCATGGTGGATACTGTTAGGTGTTCTAAAGCACGATTAGGCAAGAGGAACGCAGGTTTTTTTGTTTTTCTTTTTTAACCTGTATCGTGAATCGACTCTTGTGTTGTCATCCATTTATACCAATGAGGATCCCTTCGGTATTACCCTAACAATTCATGCCAATCATCTCTCTTTGTTTCTGTGGTGCCTTGCTTAATCTCGTTACTAACTGCACGTTCAATACTTTGATATCTGTTGGTTTCTGGTTTCTAACGACCTTGCTGTGTTCCATCTTGGTCTTTGATCTCATTACCTCTTGTCTCTTGTTGATACACAGCTTTTCACTCACCCCTCAATAATTGAAGTGTGTTCTGATGTAGTAGACCGTTCTTGAAATGATCTTCTTGTTCCACTGTAGTCCGTATAGTGTTGAGTTTTCTGGATCCTTCCCCATCTCCAGAGTATGTCAACGGCCAATCCATTTGATTCTATATAACAAGTTCTCTCTGGAACCATAAGTTCTCTTGGTGTCTTGTGGATTCTCGGATGGTATTCCACGGTTCTCTGGTTGTGTGTAATGATAAACAGGCGTAGAATTGTTGCTCTGTAATCCTCTCAACAGAACCGACATCATTGTTCTTGTTAACTTTGCGGTCCCAATGTCTCCAATTAAATCTTCTAACAGCTTCCTAACTTATCATTCCTTCTTTTCTATTTGGTTCAAGTTGTTCCAGAAATTCCCCATCTGATATCCTCTTCGTGTTCTGAAGAGGTTTGTGAATCAGCAAAGGGACAGAAGCTACTAAGCCAAAACCTTTATATTTCCTATTTACTGAATAACCAATTGTTATTATTGTTGTCTCCCTTTTCATCAATCTATTTATCGACATATCTTATCACCGCCAATTTATTCCTGATTTATCATCTTCCCAATCTGACACTTCCGAGCCACACTTCACTTCTTAGCGAGAACGGCCGCTAAACGACGCTTAAATTTGCTTGTGATCGACAACCAACAACCAACAACCCTTACGATAAGCCGGGAGGGAATCAAGACATGACAAGGATCGAGTGCCATTTGGAGTCGGACAGAGTACAAGAGCTCAACGAATTGCTCACCGAATTGAAGCCGTTGATCCTCACCCACATTGCCAGTGCCTCGGATCCGACAGCGTCAATTGGCAAGAGAACAACACCAGCTAAGCTCTCTGAGATCGTACAACTTGAGACACCGGAAATAGGATATGGTACTGAAAGGGTGTATGCCGTGTTTGAGCAGATCCTCGACAACTCAGTTGTGACTTGGCATCCTGGGTTCTTGGACAAGTTATATGCCTCGACAAACCCCATTGGAGTCGTGAGTGACATCTTGCTGAGTTTGTTGAACACCAACAGCCATGTCTTCACTGTATCACCGATGGTCACGTTGATCGAGAAGAAAGTGTCCAAGTCTTATGCGGCGTTGTTTGGATTTAATGGCCCTTTTGCTGGTGGGTTAACGTACTCTGGTGGTTCTTGGTCCAACATCACAAGTCTGCACATGGCGAGATCGATACTGTTCCCAGAGACAAAGACACACGGGAATGGAGAACGCAAGTTTGCGATATTCACTTCGAGACACTCACACTATTCAGTCGACAAGGCTGCTATTCTCCTGGGATTCGGGTCAGAAGCTGTGGTGAAGGTTGCAGTTCTTGAGGATGGTTCGATGGACGTTGTCGACCTCGACAATAAGATCAAGGAGAGTTTGGAGAATGGGATGACTCCACTATACATCAATGCCACCGCTGGGACAACTGTGTTTGGCTCCTTTGACCCCTTGGAAGAGATTGGTGCCATTGCAAAGAAATACCACGTCTGGTTCCACGTTGATGGAAGCTGGGGTGGTAACGTTGTCTTCAGTGCAAAGTATCGCTACAAGTTAAAAGGTTCTCATTTGGCAAACTCAATCACTGCAAACCCACACAAGCTTCTTGGAGTACCAACTACATGCTCGTTCTTGTTATTACCCGATGAGCGTGTTTTCCAAACTGCAAACTCGCTATCTGCTCCTTACTTATTCCATAGTCAGGAGGCAGATGACACTTTCTACGATCTTGCTGATGGCACTATGGGGTGTGGGAGAAGACCCGATGCGTTGAAATTTTACATGGGCTGGTTATTCTACGGGTCCAAGGGATACGAAGAGAGAATCAACCATGCTTATGCGATCACAGGATACTTTGCAAACAAGGTGGCACGCACACCAAACAAGTTCAAGCTTGTCTCAACGAACCCACCACCGGCAATGCAGGTGTGCTTCTTCTTCAACAAGCACGGACAGTTTGATGATGCCGAGGTGAACACAAAGACCACGAGAAAGATCGTGCGTAGGCTCCATAGATCTGGGCGCTTCCTGGTGGACTATTCTCCTGCTCCTGGCATACCAGGGGGAGAGTTCTTCCGTGTGGTGTTCATCAGTCCGATGGTGACAAGCGACACTGCAGATGAGCTCTACGAGGCAATAATCAAGTTTGGAAATGCAAGGTGATGTACAGATAGACATAGATACACATATATACAGGAAAAAGCACCATCAGAAATCTCATTAACAGATAGAAGTGAAAGGGAAGAATAAAAGTCAATCCTTGTTGCTACTGTCGAGCAGCTTGAGCTTCTTGTACTCCTCCGCAGGGTCAAAGTTGCCCGTCGAGAGGTTCTCGTACTGCTGGTCGTATTTCCCCGTGGAGAGCGGGGCGTTCCCTCTGAAACGCTTCGTCATGTCGAAGAAGCCCTTCTTGCACTCCCAAAAAGACTTCATCTGAGCCTTGCAGAGCTCTGGAAGGTCCTTGGAGAGCTCAGGGTTCTCGATGCACTCCGTCGGTGTGTGGCGCTCGATGAGCACACAGGGCGATCTCTGAAGACACACGGCGACGGCCATACGCTGGTCTTTGCAACTGCCACCCATTTAGCTGATTCTTAGCAGGTTATTTGCTGGAAAGTTATGAAAGATCATCAGAAGTCCCTGTGGTCCCCGAGAAGTTTTCTATGGCGCGATCGCCGTTGTGCTGCATCAACACAAACAATGGCCACTTCAGGGAGGCTCTACACAGCTGTAAATCACCAGAAGAAGGGAGAAGGCCAGATATGAGCATCAGCTTTGTTCCCGGAGAGCCCAACAAGCATCCGCAGGCGGTTGCACAGGCACAGTGGCACGGTCACTCCGTCGCTGCGTACTGCTCCGGCAACAACCTCATTGTGCTTGCCAACAACATGGCGAACCTCCAGACGATCTACCTGGATGCTGACGCCGTTGCTGTGGCGATCAGCGATCTGAACGGAACAATCGCCGTTGCCATAGGATCACAGGTGCTTCTCTACGAGCCAATGCACGAATTCATGGCTGTGCCTCGGTGGCAGTTTAGTACCAGGCTCGTGCACCCAGAGGACAACTCCCCAGTGAATACGCTGAGTTGGGGGTCGCCGACTGAATTGGTCACTGGTTCGGACCGTCTGACACTCTGGTCCGTCAAGAAGGAGTACGGAGAGGTGAAGACGGCGATATTGTGGTCGTCAATACAGGCTACCCCCGTGTATCTCGTGTCGACATCACAGGATTCAACGCTTATCGCCAGTTGTGGTCGCTATGACAGACTTTTGAAAGTGTGGAGCAGGCTTTCCTTTGCCGAGGATTCGTTGTTCGACATGACATATCTCTTGCATCCTGCAGCTGTTACGCATATAAGGTGGAAACGGTACGATACGGTACCCCCACCCGAATCTTTCACCAACGCTCTATACTCGCTTGCAAGAGACTCCGTTCTCCGTGTATGGTCGAGTCACGAGCATGAAAATAGCCGAATGGTTCAACTATGGGGGTCTCTCGATATACGTGACCATTCATGTGAAGACCAAAAGCGTAAGTTCGTGCTGGTATTGGACAACCACTTGTTGACTCAAGGAAACATCCCCCAAGACAGAGCATCAGAAGGCGACGAGACAGGATCTGAGCAGCAAGAGATACAGTCAGACTTGGTGATTGTCCTTTCAGAGGATCAAAAACACACACTTTATTCCCTCGATAACGTTTCCTTGAACCCACCAAGAATGATCAACATAGCCAAGCTAAGAGAGATGAAGTTCAAGAAGAGTGCATTTGTATCGATGCCCGAGTTCGTCTGCTTCCCAGAACCTTTGATAAATCACAAAACCGGAGAGATTACAGTGCTTGTCCACGACTTCAACGGTGCCATCAGAGATACAAAGATCAACGTCGGATTCCTCTTGAATGACGAAGGACCTCCACCTTACATGTCACACAAGCTGACAGGTCATCTCAAGTCCGTTCAACGCATTGAGAGAACCAGTGACGGTAAGGCAATGTTGACATGCTCAAGATTTGAAGAGAATGCCGTTTGGACTCCGCAGTATCTCAAAGATAGTGTCACTCTCAGGAAGAAGTCGACATTACACACTCCATTACCAATCTCAAAGGCTGTTTTGTTCGACAGCGGGAACAAGATCGTCACTATATGTGGCGAGGAAGTGATACTGTGGGATGCATCTACTAAAGTTGCCCGAGACATTACACACATTGCCATTGGTGCAGTCCATTCAAGACCAGAGTGTTTTGCTATTATCCCAATGGAGAAGCATCTACATGACAAGCATTACGTCATGGCGTTCTATAAGGATCAGACAAGGGCCTGGATAGTGGAAGAGCTCACAATTTCAGAAGTCAAAATCGACAATCTCCCAGTCAGTGATGACGATGTTCATCTCATTGCACCTATTGATCCAGTTGGTGCAGTACACACCGCTGAACGTGCCATTTTATCCGTCATTAGCAAACAGGGACATCTCAGACGATTCCGTACAAAAATCGATAAGGATGAAATACATTGGGTTGAGGATACACCTCTTCATTCAGACATTTGCAATGCATCATATATCCGTGGTTCATCCATAGCCAAGTTTGCCATTGTCGACCAGTCCAAGAAGAGACTCACAATATGGGACTTGTCGAGAGGTGTGCTCGAATATGAAGAGCAATACGATGAACCCGTGCGTGATATCGATTGGACAAGTGCAGAGAATAAGCAAAGTATATTAGCTGTTGGGTTTGAGAACCACTCGTTGCTATATACGCAAATGCGTTACGATTACACGAATAAGACACCTCCTTTCCTTGCTATTAAGAAGGTGGACATACAGAGTTATACTACACATGCCATTGGTGATTCCGTTTGGTTGAAAGATGGTATTCTTGTTGTTGGTTCAGGAAACCAGTTCTTCATCTCTGACAAGAGTCTAGATATGCATGACAAGTTCACGCAAAAATCGATTGGCACGAGAAACATTGTGTCGAATGATATCCTTACACTTTGTGCAGTATTGAACGGTGTTTTGCCATTGTATCATCCACAACTTCTCATCCAGGCATTGTTTAACCAGAAAGTTGAATTAGTCAAGGAGCTTCTGTTAAGACTATTCCTCAAGATACGTGAGCTTGAACTGAAAGGTGAATCATTTGAAGAACTTGGTTCGACTCTTGGGTTTGACATTATAAGATTCAATGATAAGAAATTTGTTCCCTCGACTGATTTTGAAGAACCATATACCGAGTTTGACTCCAACATCGCAAACTTACTCACCGAAAAGCTAATGAACCACTCGTTACCATACTTAACGCGTCATCAACAAATCACACTCGTCAGTACTATTGAGGCAGTTGTTGATATCGATAAGAATGTCATGGCAGTTGATGAGAATGGGCTTCGGTTCCTCCTTGGTGTCAAACTGTTCCAAGTACACATGGGTTCGCAACAGCTCACGATGCGTGATATTAACTGGGCATTACACAGTGAAAACAAGGAGTTATTGATCCAACAGATTGAAGGATCGGTCAAGGAGAAGAAGATCCTATGGTCTACTGCAAGGGAGTATGGACTTACATACTGGTTGACTTATGAGGATCTTGTGAGAACTTTTGAGACAATTGCAAGGAATGAGTTCACTTTTGGCGATGCAAGAGATCCAAGCAAATGTGCCATTTATTACCTTGCTTTAAAGAAGAAACAGATATTGCTTGGGTTGTGGAGAACAGCCACGGGGAACTCAGAACAACAAAAGATGTTGACTTTCATTAAGAATGATTTCCGTGAGGACCGTTGGAGGAAAGCAGCGCTCAAGAATGCGTTTGTGTTGTTGAGTAAGCACAGATTCATGGATGCTGCGTGCTTCTTCCTTCTGGGAAGTTCTTTAAAAGATGCTGCTAATGTGTTGGTTAAGCAAGTGAACGATATTGACCTTGCCATTGGTGTGTGTCGTGTCTATGAGGGAGATAACGGTCCAGTATTGCATGAAGTGTTGAAGAAGAATCTTTTGCCGAATGCAGTGTTATCTGGGGACAGATGGACCACGAGTTATATCTTTTGGAAATTGAAAGAACAGTTTAGAGCTATTCAGGCACTTGTCAAATCACCTATTGATGTGCTTACTGAAGATGAGCAAAAGACTATAGTTATGACTGAAAAATCCAGATCTTTCTTGGAAGATGATCCACTTTTGATTGTGCTTTACCAGAATTTGAGAGAGAAGAGTGTCAATTACTTTAGGGGTGCAATGACGATTTCTCCACAAGAGGAGACAGAGTTCATCTTGAGGGTTGCATCTATCTACACTAGAATGGGGTGTGATTACCTTTCTGCCGATCTGCTCAAGAACTGGAACTTTATCAGGGCAGATGATTTCAAGAAACATGAGAGTGATGTCAATCTCAAGAGGATGGCTGCGACAGGTACGGAGAACATGTTGGAGAAGTATGGTCTATCACCAAGTGCAAGACGCAGAACGAGTTTCATGGCTGGATATACACAGCAAAATGATACTTCAAACATTAATGGTAGCGGTACAAGCAATGTTGGACTGGGTCTTTTGGAGAAGTATGGTCTTGCAACTAATGTCAAGAACAGAGATGAGGACCGTAAGCAAGAGGAAGAGACCAAGAAGAAGACTGCAAACTACACGCCACCTCCACAGACTGCATTCCAAGAACCAGACATGAGTGCGTTCAATTTTGGATTCTAAATGGGATATATAAAAAATTCATGCATGCATATACTCCAACCAGGGTAGATATACCATAATGATTAGAAGTGTGATTTTGAAGATTTGAGAGCAAGTTGGTGGAGCGTCTTCCACTTGCGCTCGTATGAGCTGTAGAGGCACATGGCGTAGAAGAGCAACGAGTAAACCATTGCACATAGCGCCAACAACCAGTAGAATGCAAAGAGAGTGATATTAAGCACTGTTATGAGTGATGAGTCCTCTGGAAGACAGAGCAGCAGTGAGACGAGAGGTTTAAAACCTCTCCGGAGGACCGAGTAGGTATCAAAGGAGATCAAGCTCTCGAGGAAGTGTCCTTGGTCCAAATCGACTCCAAGAAAGGACAACGTGTCATAGATGACGTAGATGACGAATGCTGGTGCTAAGATCGGTATTGTCTCCTTGAGGAACGACTTGGCCCTGTGCGTGAGCCAGTTGGTGATGGTCATATCGAGGTAGATCTGTGCGATGAGACAGAACGAGATGGATGAAGGAGGTGGAAGGAAGAGGACAAGAACCAAAGCTTCTCAAACCTCATTTGCTTGCTCAAGAAAAGGGAGCACAGCAACAGCAAAAGCCCTCTATTTGAAGTCTCAAGTTCCAACTTTGGGCTCCTCGAGAAAGATGTGGAGAAATAGGGGTCTGCGGGCTGCAAATAGGGGTAGCGAGCGGAGTTAGCGCGGCGGGGTCGGAGTTAGCACTTTCTTACTTCTACTTTTTGGTGCTTTTGCTTTATTCACACGTTGTATTCGCTATAAACATTATAAAGTCTTAACATCCTACTCTGTGCTGAAATAGCTCTTGAAGTAGCTTCTCAGGATCCATCTCGGCACCCACGAGCCAAACAGCGACATGAAGCGTGCACCGACACCAACGTACTCGACAGCGTTGTTGTCGTCACAGTATAACAGGTCAAATATCTTGTAGTGCAGCTTCTTGATCGGCTCGCCCTTGATGCCAAAGTTCCGGCGTGTGTTGTTCGAGTTGATGTTGACGGCTCCGAGTCGCAGGTTCGTGATGTTGAGGTCATCATAATCCTGCGACAAATTGGCACTGAGGTCTTGTAAGAAGTGCACTGTGATGTTTTCGAGGGAATGGTACGGCATATCAAGTGATGCCGATATTGTCGGTGTCAGGAAGATGATGTTTGAATCATACTTCTCCGCAATCCCCAAAACACCGTTCATGAGCAGGTTGAGTGGGATCAGTGCTGCGTCCTTGATTGCCTTGTTCCATGTTGTGGATGGGATCATGTGGAACTTACCAGCTGGGAAGTACATCTCCGGTACAAATATGATTCCCACCAGGTTGAGCTTATTTGGCTCTGCCCCTTGGAATGGGATGTGATCTGATGAGAGAAGGTAGTCGAATTTGTGTATCTGCTGGGCATTAAACGCTGTATCCTTTGGGTCTGCTGAAATAATGAGGCTCTTGACATCCTGGATTGACTCGTTCTGGAAGAATTTTTGCTCAACTTTGGAGTCTGTCGAGGTGATATAGACAATGAATCCACGGGCTTCGAGGTCATTGGCAATGTACCGCGTGAGCGGCTCAGAGATGGATCCGACAAGTAAGACGACCTCCTTACGAGCACCATTAGCCAACCGGTTAGCTCGTCTCTTGACCCTTGTGTTCCCCAACTGTGTTCCCCATGCGTACCGTGAGATCCCAAGCAGGGCTAATACAGTGGCAGCGGTGGCGACCTTGTTGGTCAATACAAAACTCTTGATACCGGAAACTGTGAAGGGCCATACACCAGATGTATATGATGATGATGAAGACGATAAGGGGATTGACGACGAGTCTCCGGCAATCGACTGCACCGTTGATGAGATCGAGTCGGCGACGGTGGAAGAGACGTTTGTTGCTGTTGTGGCCACTGTGCTCGCCGCAGCGCCGACGTGGTGTTTCGCCCACTGCGACCAGTAGTAGACGGTGTCAAAAGTCTTATCAACGGGGTCCATAGTACCTCTATCCCTCTTTATACCACACACTTGCTGTCATTGTGGAGGAGATAGAGCTCATAGCTTATGAATAATCAACACCCGAACATACACAGTTTTAAAAAAAACACCCAGACACCACATTCGCGAACCCGTTTGATGCGCAGTTTCGGCGCGCTCGGCTTTTCCGCCGGAGAAAGAAATTCGCGAAGCTTCGAAGCGGGCGAAGGTGGACGGCCTTTGTAGGCCTTTTTAGTGGGAAAAGGGCACCAAAGGAGAGCCTTCAAAGAGTTTAGAGAGGGTAGCCAGGACACACAATGGGAATCAACAACCCCATTCCACAGAATCTCAAGAAGGAGACGAGGTGCGTGCTTTTTTTTTCTCCCCCTTTTCCCCCAGCAAGAGATCCCGCTGCAAGGGCCCTTGTTCCATCGGGATCAAGTACTAACTTAAGCGGACAATAGAAAAGCGGCCAAGGTGCTCGCCTCCTTCATCAAGCCGAACCAGATGCTGGGCATCGAGGAGGTGATCCCCCCAGAGGTGCTCCAGAACGCCAAGGGGCTCGCCATCCTCACCGTCTTCAAAGCGGGCTTCCTCTTCTCGGGGAGAGCCGGCTCAGGTGTCATTGTTGCTCGTCTTCCTGATGGCTCGTGGTCTCCACCATCGGCCATCGCCACCGCTGGTGCCGGTGCCGGTGGCCAGGTGGGCTTCGAGCTGACCGATTTCGTCTTCATCTTGAACACCCAGGATGCTGTTGACTCCTTTGCACAGGCCGGGTCGATCACCTTGGGTGGTAACATCTCTCTTGCTGCTGGTCCACTGGGCAGAAACGCTGAGGCTGCCGGCACAGCTTCCCTCAAGTCCGTTGCGGCAATCTTCTCCTACTCAAAGACAAAAGGTTTGTTTGCAGGTGTTTCGCTTGAAGGCTCTGCAATTGTGGAGAGAAGAGAGGCAAACAGAAAATTCTATGGTAACAACTGTAAGGCAAGACAAATCCTCGCTGGGAGAGTCGAGCCACCTCCAGAATGCGAGCCTCTTTTCAGAGTCTTGGATTCGAGAGCATTCAACAAGAGAAGACCAGGAGACTACTATGATGATGACGACGATTACTACAATGACATCCCAGACTTCAACTCATCAGACGCAGACTCTTATGACGACAGAAGAGCGAGCGCATCTTCCAAGAGAGGCGCAGGAAGAGGAGGATCAAGAAGAGACCACTACTACTCTGACGATGACGATGGGTCCGAAGACGACTTCACTTATCGTCGTGGTGGTGCAAGATCGAGGCTCGCATCGACAGGCTCGACGAGAAAGACATCATCTGCAAGAGGTTCATCTTGGGAAGATGACGTCTATGACCACTATGACTCTTCTAGAACCCGCAACAGAAACGACGTTGATGACCTTGACAGAAGATTCAGAAGATCAACGATTGATGACAAACCGGCCTTCTCCAGAGCTGATAAACCTTCGTTTGGTAATGGCAACGGCAGTAGCATGACGAACAACAAACCACAGTCAAGAGGTCCAAAGGCTATTGCACTCTTCTCCTTTGACGGCGAACAGTCTGGTGATCTGCCATTCAGAAAAGGTGACGTGATCACTATATTAAAGAAGTCAGACTCACAGGATGACTGGTGGACGGGGAGAATCAATGGCAAGGAAGGTATCTTCCCTGCAAACTACGTTGAACTTGCCTGAGCTTTTCCATTAATATCAAATGTTTGACATTTCCTCGTCCTTCCCCACACATCACATTCACCATATGTCTTGTCCGTTGTCTTTCCACATTTTCGCTCCCAACTTTTTTATGATCCCACTCTTTTCCCTCTTGTATCGATAACCTCACGGGCTATCAAGACCATCCCTTGACTGACATATT
This sequence comes from Petasospora euphorbiiphila, assembly GCA_030556625.1. Classification (NCBI taxonomy): domain Eukaryota; kingdom Fungi; phylum Ascomycota; class Saccharomycetes; order Phaffomycetales; family Wickerhamomycetaceae; genus Petasospora; species Petasospora euphorbiiphila. The sequence goes on along the minus strand of JAKTUJ010000024.1, from coordinate 78,135 downwards.
TATCAAAAAGAACTATCCCTTCGCAGATGTCTTCTACGTGTACCATAGCTTCAATACAAGAGTCTTCTGTTGATTGATATCCCCTAAAAAAAACATAGCAAAAGCAGCCCTGAACTCAACGGTCAAAGCCCAACATCTCAATAGTTTGGACCAATCTCTCTTTGAAATTTGTCTCCGTGAAGGCATCACCTCTTTGAATTCTTTCAAGATCATTCTTGACACGATTTGGATCGTCCCTATTGTAGATGTCAACAAAGTACTGAAGAATTCTCTTGATGTTCCCTGGTCTAGTGGCAGCAGGGTACTTCAAAAAATCAATGAGGCGAGGTAACATCTTCTCCAATGTGGTAGACTCAGGCTGTGTGATACCCCTGGTGTATCTATGACCATTGGCAATATCCTTGTAACTAGCCGATCTCGTTAACAGTGGAGAGATGTCTGATCCACGAGTGGACTGTCCAGAATACGCAGGAACAGGAAGCGAAACCAAGCAGTAGAATCCTCCATACAGGTCCTTGACATAGTGAGAAGGACCAGATCCAGCATAAGAGCTAGGGCCAGGATTGTAATACTGAGAAGGAGAAAGAAATGGACCTTTTGTGGACATCAGCGGACCGACTTTTGGACATGTTGGAATTAACAGGGCAGCATTGTTCTGCAGAGTTTGTTCTTGCTTTGGAACAACCTTGGTATTTTTGTTCTCCTTAAAGATCACAGATGTCACCTGAGGCTTTCCAGCATCCTCTGGAAGAATCTTGTACAAAGAAGCCACGACTTTGTGACCTTGTAAATTGACACCATTCAATCTCAGACAAGTCTCTTGGGCATCCTCCGGTTTCTCAAAATCAATAAAACTCTCTTGACTCCGTTGACTAATAAAGTATCTGATGATTTTCCCCTTTAAAGTGTATCCTCTCAAGAAGAGTTTAAAGAAGTTGTCATTGATTCCTGGGGGTAAATTGTACAAGAATACTTTCTGATGAGGCTTCGGCTTGTTGAAAGTGGCTGGGGGAATTTGGGTTGACAACTGGCTTTCACGTTCCAGTTTCTTCAAAGCCCTAACACAGGTCAATTTCTTGCCCTGGTAAATTGTCCCATGAAACGTCTTTGTTGCTCTCAAGGCATTTTCTGCCTCCTTGTAAGTGATTAACCCCCAAGCCGATTTAAAAGTAGCCACTCTCTCGATGTGCACATCCGTAATGGGTCCACACTTGGAAAACATCAGGCATACCTCCTCCAGAGACATATCTAAGGGGAAACCCTTAATGTAAACAATCTTGAAAGGACCAGTGGGTGGGTCTGGACTGAGATTTCCTGAGGTGGATTGAGCAAGATATGGAGGAGACCGTCCAGTTGAAAGCTCAGGAGATGTTTCCAAAGTTGAAGCAGAAGGAACATCTTGTGATGGGAACAGTGAATTCAGAGTAGAATGATTACCAGAGGAAATCACTGGAGGAGAATTAAGGGAGCTCAACAATTGCTTAATCGAATTATTTCTCAAAAGTTTTGAAATGTGAAGTGTTGAATGAATTTTATTGCCATGGAGCATGATACCATCAGTTTGTTCGACAAACTTAAGAGCACTTTCCTTGTCCTCGAATGAGATAAAACCTTGGCCTTTTGGCAAGTCGAATTTGCAAGACAAGATAGGACCATAAGATCTAAATTCTTCATAGAATGCACGGGAAGAGTTAATCACCTTTGTGTTCAAGTTGGAAATGAATACGTTGGTGGCTAAGAATGACTTCTCCTTTCCCTTCATGGATGGCATGATTCTGATCTCCTTGTTGAAAAGTCGTTTGTAGTTGAGTTCTTCCATGGCCTTGCGTGCATCCTTCTCAGAACAAAAATTGACATAACCATAACCAAGAGATTTCTTGGTTCTATGATGGTAACATATCTTCACAGTCGACAAAGTCGAATAACCCGAAAAGAAGCGGTAAAGCTTCTCCTCTGTAACACCTGGATCCAAGTCACCAACGTAAAGTGATACCAACTTCTGTGGGGCCTCATATGCCTTCACCAACTCTATGGACTCATCATTTTCTGAGGAGTTTTTAGTGAGACAAGTGGCCAGTTGTGATTTTGAAGGGCTTGTGTTCAGCGTCGTCAACTGGCTGGTGGTATCAACACTCAACTTCTTGAAGTCGCTGAGAAGCTCCGACATGCGTTCTCTGTTGGAATGCATTATTGGACTCAAGACTGGTTTAGTGTCACTGATATTTGTCATTGTACTTTAGGGGGCTGAATGGTCTGGGTATGAATTGACAAGAGATCTTTGACTTGAATAAGAGTGTATAGTGGGAAGTGGTGAGAGAAGAACGAAAGAGGGAAAAGCACCACAACAATTGGTTTTGTGGCAGATGCAAAACTAACCACAGGTGTATCCCGGGGGGTGTGGTTCCCCAACCACCGGGTTGTTGTACAAGTGGGAGCTTTCATCTTTGTGACACAAAAACGGAACAAAGCACCGGGCTCGGTGTTTATCTTTCGGATGCGCGGCTGTGGAGATGTGATGGTTGAGAGATGAGCGCTTCGAATCGGCTACTTTTCAATTGTGATTGATGAAGTGGATCTTTGTATCTGGGGCTCCTTGTGCAGATAAAATAGTTATTGTTGGTGGTGGTGGTGGCGGTGCTGGTGATGATACCAGCGCACTCCATCTACTCGCGTCTAACAAAGGCAGAATATTAATCAGTAAACATATACAGCATACATATCTATGCTTGTATCTTAAATTATTTACTGAACATAGTTCCTCTATAGTCTAGAAAACAGCTGGGTGTAGGGCATGGGTCACATCTCATCTAGTAAGAAAGAATGTCTCTTCCGAACAATCCTCTCTTCAACCAATCCAAGAACAAGAGTACTCTTGTTCTAAACGAAACCGAATTGGCAAAGTATGTACTTCTCCAGAGATACATGGCCACAAGTCCACCAACAAATGAGTACCCTGGTAGGTCAAACACGGCACTGTTACCGATGTAGGCGAGCGAGCCGAGATGTTTGTAACGGAATGGCTTAAAGACAGCATCATCAATGTCTCCATCAAAGATCTCATGTGCGTATAACGTCACTGAGGACTGTGCAAGCTTGGTGAGTTTCTTCCCCAAGTATTTCCCCTGTTGACTTGCTCTCTGCGCTGTGGCTGGGAGGGATGTGACTCTTGACTCAACGTCTTTGAAAAGGGAAGCAATCTGATCAAAAGTGAGGTATCCTGTCTTCTGCTTGTCATACACTGGAACAAGCTCATTGATAAAGTTTAGAGCTTCAGAGGTCTCTGGATGTCTTCTGGCAATTTCATGACCTAGATCAAAGATTTCACCATAGTTAAGCTTCATTCCCTTGATGTCGTCATCTGTGATGATCTCCGTGGAACTAATGTTTTTCAAGTGTTTCTCAACAATGTACTTTCTGACAAACTCCACTGTGTGTTCACCAAGGTCAGTCTTGACAGTGGAGCAATCACCAATGGCATAGACGTCACCCAATGGAGCACCAATGACTCTGAGTTGAGAATCCGTTTCAATGGCTCTCTTGTTTTTCTGTGAGTTTGGCAATGAGGCAACAATCTCTCTTGCGAGTGGGTTCTGTGCGACACCTGTGGACCAGAGACAGAGACCAAATGGAAGAGACTTGAGATGGATTTCCCCATTTTCATCCTTTTGGTTAAAGATGACCTCATCAGGCAGGATCTTAACGACACGCGAGTTTGTCAAGACGTCAATGGAATCCTTTTGGAACCGCTCTGTAGCATACTCTGAGATTCTCTCGTCATAAGTGTTCAAGATATTAGATCTGGATTGGATGACATGAACACTAAGTTCTTGTCTTAGGATCTTTGGGTATGATTTGGGCAAATCTTCATTCAACAAGTCATAAACTTCTGCAGCAAATTCAACACCTGTTGGACCACCACCGCAAACGACAAACGACAAGAGTCTTCTGCGTTCTTCATCAGAAGTCGTGGGCAAACAGGCCTTCTCAAGCAACGTCGTGATCTTCTTCTTGATAGAGATGGCATCCTCTGCAGTCTTGAGCTGGTTACAGTATTCAAGACCATCAACACCGTGTGAGTTCGAGTTGGAACCAACGGCAACGACGAGTTTATCGTATGGGACATAAAATTCTTTACGCTCACCAGTGAGCTTATCAACTTGGTGGACTTTGATGAGTTTATTGCTGAATTCGATCTTGTCAGCGTATGCCTCGAGATAATGCCCGTTGAGTCTGTTGACGATTTTTCTAATACTCTCGATCAAAGTCTTGACTTCCAAAGTACCAGTTGCTGCGGAGGGCAACAAGGGTGTGAACAAGAAGTAGTTTGTTGGGGAGATAACTGTGACGTCGTAGTCACCATACTTGAGGTTCTTCAAGACACCAACAGACCCCCATCCTGAACCCAACACGACGAGTTTGGGTTTGTAACGGAGATGCTCTTTCTCTGGGGTGTCGTAGTCATCGAGGTTGTACTTGAGGATCGGCAAGTTCTCTGGACCACCCTTTTGTGGGTTCAGGGCATCGGAGCAGACTTTGATGCTCTCTGCAATCTCTTCAGGTGTATAAGTTGTAGCGTCATAGATGAAGAACCCGGCAATGAGCACGAGAATGGTGGATGCACCAAAGGCAACAGCAAGGAAGGAGAGCCTGAGTACTTTGCCAATACCCGTGGAGTTCCAGAAGGTCTTTCTCTCCGGGATGGTCTTTGGCACCTGGACGTTCGTGTTCTTGCTGAAGGGAGACGAGTGGAACCATCTCGTTCTGGTATCAAGAAGCGACGAGTTGGTGGTGAAGCGGGTGTAAGCAGTCGGCGATGATGAGATGGAGGCACTCTTGGAGAGGATCGACAGGGCTCTATTTGCCGCTGGCGACACGATTCTGGAGGCCGTTCTCGAGGCTGCCAGTGCTGTGAAAGGTCTGAGCAGGGCCATTCTTCAAATGCTTGCCAATAGCAAGTTGCCAGTTCAAGGGTGTATTCGTGTGCGATGCGATGGAGGGAAGAATGAGGTCTAAGCAGATGGGCCTTTTGACCAGCACAGAGGTAAACCACAGGGAACACGGAGAGCACAAGAACACAACCAAGAGTTCTATGTGTGTGTTTACTGTTAAATTACCAGTTAAAAGTGAAGGAGGAAGCCCTTTTTTTCAAATGCCCAGCCAGCGAGTTATAAAAGTGCTACGCGAAGGTTCGGACGGCTCTGGCGGAGAGCGGCCGTTTGGGCCTCTGTCGAAGCCACTTGAAGCCGCAGAAACGGCAGTTAAAGAGGACTCCGTACATTTAATTCTGCCACAGAGATCTCGTGTAATATATCTCGCCGCAGATGTCTGTTTTGCAGGCAGCGGCCAGCCATCCGCAGAGATCATCGCTGAGTGGTCTCGGCGATGGGTATTAATTAACACCAACTACGCTTTATAGAGCAGGGTGTGTAAAGATATAACAGAAAAGAATCAGTACATAAATGTAAGATCAGCAGAAGGAATAATAGCCTCTGAGTGCCGGATAGTGTGGCAATCTGATCCATCTCCCTGCGATTCGCAGTTTCAGCCATCTCGGATGACCGAGTCCGAAGCCTGAGAGCCGGGGTTAAGATCACTTTGTTGTCTCTTGTTTTGGCACTGATACTCTTCTCTTTTGCCATATTCTACTAATTGGATCTCATGTATACATACATTCAGACTGAGTCCACCCAAACTGTACGAAACAAGAGCTTGCAAAGTGCTGGCCTTCAGGGGTTTCCGAAGCTTCAGATCACCGATGCCGGCAAAGGCCTTGCAGGCATTCGCAGAAACCGGCAAAGATCAGCTCCAATTCTCCAATTATAGTGAAGGAGCTCCAATTGTAGTGAAGGAAGCAGCATCAACCAAACGACTCTTATCAGTTACCGAAAGAAGTCTACTGTAACTTGTCCAAGTCGAGATTGACATCAGTGCTTGGTTGTAAGGACCTCCCACCACGACGTCTCCTTTCGGACTTCGCTGCCTACAAATTTGTGCTATAAAGGTGGACTTTCATATCATTCAGAAAACAATGGCCTGTAAGAGTGGATTGTAGGAATATATAGCTGGTTGATCAGAGAATACGCGCCCGCCGGATCGGGTTGAGATCAATGGGAAAGTTTCAAGGTGAAAAGTTGAGATTTCGTTGACTCTTTGCCACACTAAGAATCCTTCTAAAGCTCTCAGATGGAGGAAATAGACGATTTTCCTAGTCAGGAGTCCCACATGGAGAGGGAGACGTCTCCAACACACATTTTGAATCATCCAAGTAAGTTCGTTTACTGTGTTACGCGTATCTCAAATACTAAACATTCATTGACAGTCATGGACTTAACGAAGCCAACACTCAACTCCAGAAGTCCTGTGTTACAGAACTCCACTACTGATGATTCATCCTGCAGCGAGTTAAAGGATACAACCACGTCTTTCAAGCCTGAGAGCTTACACGCAAAGCTGATCTGTTCTACAGCATTGACCAAAGCTGAGAACAGGAAGTTGAAAGCTGTCATCGAACAACAGATGGAGTCCATTGAAACACTTGATGCCCGAATAATCGAACTACAGAGAATGTTATCTAAATTTGAAGTCACAAACAGAATCAATCAACAGATAGGGGAGGCACCAGCTCCACTCACTCCATCCCTTGAACGATCGAATGAGGTTTATGATAGTGCAAGAAAGGCTTCCATGCCACTGTCCACAAAGTCTGCTCGCCATGAGATCTTCGGAGAACCAACATCTCTTAATGGATCTGATTATCAATCTGCTGCTTCTAATGCTGCCTCCTCTATCCCATCTTCGTCATCTGTGTTGCCCACTGCTCGTCTATCTGCTGCCACCGCTATTCCAGTCCTTCCCACAGACCTCTCCGTATTTACCACTGATATTGCCAACATCTATAAGGCCGTTGACGTTCTTGTCAATCAGAAAGATACGAGCGATATCAGCGATATCAGTAAGTCGTTTCCAGTCTCATCCATTGCTACAATTTTATACTAACATATTCACAGTGCGAGCTCGACTATTGTTGATGCAATCAGTTCTTAAATTAACAGGTAAATCCGAGTTTACAAGTTTATTATCCTATGAACCAATCATGAAGCTTTCAAACGACGTCTTTGCTGAGGTTTCAGCTTATCGTCAATATAAAGATTCCCCAGATATGGATCTTGATGGCGGTGAGGATCGAGAGGGTAATGATCAAGTGTGTTTGGTTAACAATGATACTACTATCACCCATGAAGTTGATACTACACTACCTGTTACAGGTGGAGATGATTCTACAACAGAAGTGAATACTCTTCAAAAGACCACCACAACTAAAAAAATTCAAGATAAGGATTTGACCCGCATTATCAGAGATTCAGATGCTGCTGCTGTGAGAGGAACTACCCACTCTAGATCCCAACGCACCAAGAGGAAGTCCATCCCTGTGAGGTATATGCGTAGAGTGCAGGTAATTGACAGTGAAGATGAAGAAGAGAATTGTGATTCTACATCTAACAAACGGTCAAAGATGCTGAACTTCGACTTCGAGTGTACTCCTCTGGAGTTCTAGGAGATCTTGCCAATCTTGCTGAGGGCCTGGACCGAGATCTACACTGTGAAGTGATAAACAACCTTCTTGGCTCAAAATGGCACAAAACGAATAGATGATCATCAAGAGGAAGTTCAAATCACATCTGCAGGAAATGAAAAGCTTCAATATTTCAGATGGACCGATGCTATCATTTGAAAGCTTTGATGGCTGTAGCCTGTAGCCTGTAAGGAGCTCACTTATAACACCCGGACACACAATGTTTGCTTATGTAAGACATCACGTGCGCAAATCGAAACAGCACTATAAAAATGTACCTGCGCCGGTTCGAGTCCCGCGATGGGAATCATTTTTCTAATCACCAACACAAAGATCAAACATCGACTTGACACTCTCATTTAGTCTATGAAACCTTCCAAGCACGGCTAAATGGGCCAACTCAGCTACTGGCATTCTTTAGAGGTCTCAGCGGGTGACAGGCCCACACTACGCGAGACTGAGATCGATATCCTCGTTGAGGACTCCGTTGGGCTCTACCAGGGCAAGTCCAAGATCCTACACAGACAGAATGGTCGGCTTTACTTGACTTCACAACGGCTGATATACGTTGATAACACATCACCGAGAGAGATGAGCTTATCGTTGGAACTATCAGATTTCAAATATATCGACTACACTTCCAAATTTCTGAAATCATCACCCAAGATAACCGTCTTCTTCAAGTCGATCAAGCATTCCAAAAACAAGAGCAAAGAATCCAAGCCTTCCACTAGTAAGACTACAAGGTGGGTGTGTCCAATTTGTTCCTTCTCCAATGATGTCAGTGTATCCATCAACTACTCATCATCGCAATTTCTTCCTTCGTGTCAAACGTGTGGTGTCAAAGCCACACAGGAGATCATCAAAGCAGCAATTGAGTCAGATACTAAATCATCATCTACACGAGGAGAATTACCAAAAATGAAAGGGAAGCAGATCGAGTGCTCTGCATGTACTTTCTTGAACCATCCTTCTATGCGCAATTGTGAAATATGTGGTTCTTCACTCCCACTCAATGCAATTAATGAACTCACTTCAGGTGAACAGCAAATCTACGACGATAGAATCAAGATTGTGACAGAAGTGGACGATGGGTTGGATGAAGTCAAGACTCCTTTTATCAAGATCAGTTTCCATAAAGGTGGTGACAAGGTCTTCTACGAGCGATTGCAACAAACGATGGAGAGATTAGAGTGGGATATTTTGACACAACGAGGTAATGTCAACATCAATGCCAAACGGAATGATGAAGCACAATCAGAATCTGAATTATCCTCCTCCTCATCATCAATGGCAGTTGGACTTAACAAACTTGCACAAATTGAAGCTGATAAGACACGAAAAAATGAACGGATTATCAATTCATCATTGGACGATTTGCAAACGTTGTTAGCTAAAGCTCATGAGGTTCGTGCCTTGATTGAAAGTTTTAAGAGATTACAAACCACAGACGATTCAGCACAGGCCAGGATTGTCCCTTCAGTGAATCAAATGACGAGAGATGTGCTTAGTGATCCTTATAGAGATCGTCAAAAGAAGTTTTATTTGCAGGAAGTCTCACGACAGATATCTGAATTCTTGATCACAAATGGTACATTGGAGCAAGAAGGTGGGATCATCGCGTTGATGGATCTTTATGCCTTATACAACAGAGGAAGAGTTGGGTTTAATTTGATCTCACCAGAACAATTGTATGAAGCATGTACATATTTTGCATACTTGAAACTCCCATTAGTCTTGAAGAAGATCAACAAAGTGCTGGTTGTACAGGATATCAAGTTCCAGGATAATGAGCATCTCGTGTTGGAGTTGAAGAAGTTCATTGAGATATACGGCATAGAGGACTCATTCCAATTCAAGTACGTGCAAATTTTGAAAGTGAGTGAGTTCTTCAATTGGAGTTTGAGCATCGCAGAGGAGATCTTGAAGATTGGTGTGCAGTATGGTGCACTCTGCGTTGATCAACAAGTCACGGGGAAGAACTACTATCTTAATGAGTTTATGATCTTGCAAAGGACAACAGAGTCGGTTGACACAACCGAAGTAATTGAACAAACACCTGTGATCCCAGTCGAGGAAGAGAGAACAGACCTTAGTGGGTTGCTTAACACCAATGCCCCATCTACTATCTTACCAACTGTTTTCCCCAAAGCACCGTCAGGTACAGTGACTACACAACCAGAGGAAAGGTCTCGAACATTATCAGAGTTGGAAGGTCTACAATTTTGACATGGAATCTCTTTTGATTAGTGTTATCGTAGCAAACACATGCTGTATCCCGGGAGCAGTGGAACAAAAGGGAAAATGCTGATTTCATAGAATGCAATAAAGAATCATTTATGTGGAACTCCTGGTGTTGCTGAAGGAGTAGTGATGATTCTAGGTAGGTCAGTGATTTGTTGCACGACGAACTCCATCTCATTCTGGAAGTTCTTATCCTCTTTCCGATCCGAAGTCTGGAAATTCTCCAAGAAGAGCAATAACTTGTCCCTGTTCTTGATCAAGATATCCGATATTGGTTTCTCCTTTTTCGGATTGGCGACAAACACTTTAAACACTTGGAAACTCTCCATTTGTAAGTTCTTGGACTTGTCACTGAGTAGGATCATGATGAGCTTTAGATTCTCCGGGTTGTTGACGTATTGGAGCATGAACTGGTTGTTCTGTCTAGCGAGGATAAGCGTTGATAGTAACTTGATCGACTGTCTCTTCGTCACGTAGTTACTCGATCCAATCAACTTGTTGATGTTTAGTGTAAACTGTGGTGTGTTTGACATGATCCACTCTGCAGCCAGTCGTTTGTGCAACGTAAGCAAATCGCTCAGTGTCTGGAAGGAGTCCGTCATGTTCTCAAACGTTCCTCGTGAGCTGAACTCAAAGTATCTCCACACGACAGGGTCCTGGAGGATCATCTTAGCCAATACCTCGAGCTTTATGCAGCATCTCAAGATCTGCCCAGTGATGAGACACACGGAGGGCACTTCGGGACCTTTAAGCAACAAGTTGATGATCTTGGGTCTCCCTATGAGGTAGTCCACCGTCGGGGACCTGTTCCCAATCTGCCGTCGTAGTAGTGTCGTGAAGAGTGTTGTCACGTCCTTTCTCGAGTCGAACTCGAGGTGGTGCAAGTTGAGAATCAGGTAGTATAGCAAGTCCGACGCGTACACCTCTTGTGCCAACTGGGCAATGAGGTCGGGCTGTGGATCACTGTCCTCGTCGCCATGGAGAATCACACGGATCTGTGCCAGGTAACGAGCAGACTCCTCCTGGACCTTCCGCTTGTCGTTTGTCGTGTCGAACTTGACAACCTGCTCTCCCAAAGCCCGCACGAGCTCCGAGGGCGTCTTCGGGTTCCGCTTGAACAGGAAGGCCATCGCAGTGAGGAATTAGATACCAATCGGTGGCAAATTGTGTGTAAAAGATGGAGAAATGATTGTTGTTTATCTCACCGTGTTGTTTTTGTTTCAGAAGGAGGCTTCGCGAAGTGTGTTTTGTGGCACTTTCTCATTTTATGGCACTAATACTAATACTTCCAATGGCTCTTTACTCGAATATTTTTGTATTTGACTTGAATATATACCAATTGCAATCTATAGGGGCAACGATCACTCCAAGTCGGCGACAACACGCGACCAGTTCTTGTACTCCTCGTCACCGTACTGGATCTTCTGGATCCACTGCGCAACCTGGTTGGTCAACTCACCAAACTGCTCGCCTTCCAAGAGTGGGACGTTGATGGTCTCGTCGTGGAACCCAATCTCCTTGATTGGAGAGACAACAGCAGCGGTACCGGAGCCAAAGGCCTCGACAAGCTCGCCCTTTGCAGCACGCTCAGCAACCTCGTGGATGGTGTAGTAACGCTCATTGACTTCCCATGCAGCTGGGTCCAATCTGGTTCTGCAAAGCTCCAAGATGGAGTCTCTGGTGACACCTTCGAGGATGGTACCGTCCAATGGAGCAGTCACGAGCTCCTTCTTACCCGTAGCAGAGTCCTTGAAGACAAAGAAGACGTTCATGGTTCCAACCTCTGTGATCTGCTTCTCTGGACCAAAGAGCCACAGGTTCTGCTGGTATCCACGCGATGCAGCCTCGAGCTGTGGCTTGATACATGGAGCGTAGTTGGCACCGAGCTTCTTGTCACCAACACCACCTGGCCAAGCTCTCGTGGCGTAGTCGGTGGCCTCGAGTCTGACGGCCTTAAACCCGGTCGAGTAATAAGGACCAACAGGGGAGCAGATAACGTAGAGAAGCGCATCGGATGGTGTCCCGACTCCAAGACCAGCAGTGGTACCAATCATCGTTGGTCTAATGTACATTGAGTAACCTTTTTGCTTTGGGATCATCTCCTTGTCCAATTGGAGCAGCTCGCCAATCAACTTGATCAACTCCTCGCTGTTGAACGTTGGAAGCACAATTCTGTCCGCGGACTTGTTCATTCTCTCCATGTTCTTGTCTGGTCTGAACATTCTGATCTTGTCGTTGGCATCCCTGTAGGCCTTTAGGCCTTCAAAGAGTTCAAAGGCATAGTGGAAGACACAAGCAGAAGGGTCGAGAGACAATGGGCCATATGGAACAATCTGTGGAGCAGCCCAGCCTTTCTCCTCGGTCCACTCACACTTGAGCATGTGGTTAGTGAAAGTCTGGCCAAACTTGAGTTGCTCGTTTGGCAGCGGTGTCTTTGGCTGGTCGTTCTTGGTGATTTGCACCTTGGAGCTGTCGAGGCCCGAGAGCCCAGCAGCAGCAGCAGCAGCAGCAGCAGCAGTGGTGGTGTGCAATTGGGAGGTCGACTTGGAGGACATTGCGCGTGGTATGAACCTCTTGAGCTGTGAACGGAACATCTGGTGGGAAAAGTTTCTGTGTGGGGAGAAAAGAGCCGGGTGGGGGAAAGGAGAGTTTTTGCCTGTGACTCGATCCGGTTGTCTGCTTGGGGGAGTAAACTGAAAAACTGCCGGCTATTGGTGAGTGTCCGAACCGGGTAATTCTATTTAGTGGTTTCTCTTCTATTCTCTTATATTTGTTGATTAGAGATGGTCTTTGGTGGTCTTCTGGTTGTTATATTTGGGATATTGGAAAGTGATTGCTTTGTTGTTTTATTCTTTCTTTTCCCGTTCTGCTGGTGCGTTGTTGTCAGGAGATGCTACTTGCATTATCACATTGGCATCAGATGTGTCATACTTGCATACAAAGTCCTTTTGGGTGCAAACTTATATTATGTTTATACTAGATTTATCCATATAGTAACATTCATATAGTGGTATTGTATACTATTGCTCGGCTTTAAACTCAATTCACTTCCACTTAGTGGAGAACATAGGACCACTCTCTGAACGGCTTATCGCCGTACTGGATCTCTTGGATCCACTCTGCAATCTGGAAAGTCAACTCGCCGTACTCTTGTCCAGACAAGATGGGAACTGGAATGGGCTCTCCGTGGTACCCAATCTCCTTTATTGGAGACACAATAGCAGCAGTGCCAGCACAAAATGCCTCCACCAACTCGCCTTTCGAAGCACGTTCCATCACTTCAAAGATCGTAGTGTAACGTTCGTTGACTTCCCACTCAGCATCCAACCTGGCTCTACACAATTCCAGGATAGAAGCCCTCGTCACTCCTTCAAGAATAGTACCGTCCAATGGAGCAGTGACAATCTCTTTCTTCCCAGTGACAGAGTCTTTAAAGACAATGAAAACGTTCATAACGCCGGCCTCGGTGATCTTCTTGTCATCGCCAAAGAGCCATAGATTCTGGTCATATCCACAAGACTTGGCTTGTAAAAGAGGCTTGACAGATGGTGCGTAATTAGCACCAAGCTTAGCATCACCATACCCACCAGGCCATGCTCTCGTGGCATAATCTGTAGCATCCAACTTGATAGCCTTAAACCCACCAGATGAGTAGAGTGGGCCCACAGGTGAGCATATAACGAAAAGAAGAGCACTTGTTGGTGGACCAACACCAAGACCCGAGTTTGAACCAATCAAAGTGGGTCTTACATACATTGAGTAACCTTTTTGCTTTGGCATCATCTCCTTGTCTGCTTCAAGCAGCTTCCCAATCAACTTAATCAATTCATCTCCGTCAAAGTTTGGAAGAGCGATTCTTGACGCAGATTTGTTCATTCTTACCATGTTCTTTTCCGGTCTGAACAAACGGATCTGGTCATTAGAGTCCCTGTAAGCCTTCATACCTTCGAACAACTCAAATGCATAGTGGAAAACATTGGTGGATGGATCGAGCACAAGTGGTCCATATGGAACGATCTCCGGGGCATCCCAACCTCTTTCCTGATCCCATTCACACTTCAGCATGTGGTTTGTAAAAGTATTACCAAATACAAGTTCATCATCTGGCAATGGTGGTTTGGGGTTAGAATTAAGTGTTATTCTCAACAGAGAGCTGTCAAGTGGTTTAAGAGACATCTTGATGATGAGATAGAGATGTTATTAGAGAAGATGGAAACTGGCATAATTGTGGAATATTTATAGTGAGCAATAGACCCCTCATTAATCCAGATCTGACTAATTCATAAACAAGTTCACAGTTATAGTCCCACATAAACTGTCTAACAAACTGGAATGAATGAAAGGAAAGAGTCATAGAGACCGCGGATTCCCGCTTCTACCCGATCGTGTCGGGAAGCGCATCAACGATTACTCTTCTCGACAGCTTTCATATCTCCCAAATCTTGTATCTTTTGCCTTATGACTCACAAACTATATGTCATACGCACAGAAGGCAGATGCAGATGAGATGACACACATAAAAGTATCCAAGAGACAGCTGAGACAGTCGATGGCACAGTTGCTGGGTGCAATCCCACAGGATCAACTCGTTGCCCAATCTGAAAGCATTGCCAGAACACTTACATCGCTCCCTGTGGTGCAGAATGCAAGGAAAATTGGGGTTTACATGAGCATGGACTCTGCAGAAGTCAAGACATTGGGCATAATAAGTGCTTTGTTTGACATGGGAAAGCACGTGTATCTCCCACACTGTGCTCCGCTGCACAATACCGATCTAAAGAGGTTTGACAAACAGAGGTCCTGTTTGATCTTTTATCGGATGCCCACGATGCAATCCGTGCTGGATTTGAAACCACAGGGGAAATATCAATTGAAAGAACCAACCTCTGGTATCAACGTTATGGATGAAGACGTAGGGTTGGATTTGCTTTTACTTCCAGCTGTCGCATACACAAAGAATTGTTACCGAATGGGCCATGGTGCTGGGTTTTATGACGACTATATCAAAAGACACACAGAGAAGTTTGGGCATAAACCTTTCCTGCTAGGTACAGGGCTCAAGGAACAGTTGGTGCAGGAGATCCCACTAGAGCCACACGACGAACAGCTAGATTGCGTAGTACTAAATGATACGGTGTATAATGCATGAATAAATATAATAAATAGGAAATCTAAAAGAACCAAAGGAATTTCTTACGAGGTGCAACGGGCTCTGGATCTGGAACAGCAACAGGTGCAGGTGGTGGTGTTGGTCGTTTCTCAAATTCTCCCAATCCTTTCACCAACAACTTACCTTTCAACGTTTCAACGTCACCAACAACTTGACCTTTTTCGTTAATCGATGTTCTCACCACAAGGAAGTTATTTGCCAATGTTGGAGCCTTGTACTGCAATTCAATCAACTTGGTCTTGATTTGTGTTGGTGTATACCCGTTTAATGGATCAATACCAAACAAGAAGGAAGAGCCTCTCTTGAGAATCTCATCGAGGATACTGGCTAAGATCCCACCATGAACAAGGAATGGGTATCCACATAACTTTTGGCCCACGTGGACAATCGCAACAATCTCTTTTTTCTTCTGGTTGACAAATAACACGGGTCTAATGGCGAATCCACCAGGCACAGACAAGGTCCCCGAGGTGATCGAGGCACTCAATGCGTTCGAGTCGACATAACTCCATGCTCTTCTGGACTCATATTCAGGGTCATTCTTTAATTTCTGGAAAAGCTCCAATTCGCTCAGCTTCTTCTCGAGGGAAAGCTTGAATGCCTCTTCTTCTGGTGTACCAGGTTCGGGTAAGCGTTCCAACGCAGAGACTTTTGCAATCTCACTCAAAGGGAACGTATATGCAATGGCTGCACCAAAGATGAACGATGTCAATATCAGGGAAAGAACCGACGAGGCATTGTCCTCACGCTTAGACTTATTTGGATCGGGTGGGGTAGAGCCTTGTACTGTTGTAGGGGCAATCGTTGGTGCTGGCTGTGGTACTCCTGACTGCCAGCGAACAGCGAGCGCTGCTCTAGGTATAACGGAAGCCCTCGGAAGACTCAGCAACGCTCTCCTTGCAATCATCAGTGCCTCTTCAATGGACAATTGGGCACAAAGAAGAGGCCAATGACAAGAATCTGAGACATTATGTTGACAATGAGAAGAGATCCGAGGGCATTTGAGGTCGGAATTCTACGAGGCTTAACGGCTTTGTCCGATTTTTCACTTTGTCACTTTGTTCACCCATTGAGGTTTAGAAAGCCAGAATAGTATATTTCCGATGCCAGGCTCAGAGGTGCCCAAGATCGAGATTGTGTCCATCAACGACAAGCCAGACGACGAGCCAACGGGCCCAGTTGTTCCCTATGAACGCCAGATCGTCGCTGATGTCATCGCTCTTTGGAAAGCTGATCCTTCCACAGAGAGCTTTGGAATTGCCAAATTGCATGCTTGTGTCAAGAAGAGGAACCCGAATTGGTCATTGAGTGAGAAGAGACTTAAGACGGTGCTTAAACAGTTCAACTTGCTTACTACCTCGGAACAATACACCTATGCTAATGAGATTACTTCCAAAGAGACACCCGGGATGACATTACCTACTAATGTCAGATTCCAATTCACCAAGAATAGAGGTAAAGGATTGTACGCTTCTAACTTCTTCAAAGAAGGTCAACTGCTTTGGGAGGAGAAATCTGCGCTGTTCTTTATACCACCAGTCGATCACTTGAAGTTGATGAACACTGGGAAGGCATGTACTTATTGTGGTACTTTACTCGAGACGACAAAGTTGATCAAGAAGGGACTCGATTGTAATGTGTGTTCTCACATCTGGTGTTCTCAGCATTGTAAAAAAACAGACAAACTACACCCAGTGGCTAAACATAACCTTTACGAAGAAGGAAAGAAATCCAAGAAGTTGATCATCCCATCTGCATGGGCCAAATATGAAGAATTCTGTTTCAAGAACGAATGGAACGCTGCACATGCTATTGCACACATCCACGCATATTGTATTCTCGATAAGACTGGTATGCTCTCTAAGCAACTTGATGCATTTGCTAAAGTGCGACAAGATGTCAGATATAAGGCAATTGACAGTTCTGGTATTGGAGGTGCATTTGACGCTAATAACAACGGTGGTGGTGCACTTTTCGTTCAAGAACAACAAGAAGCACTATGGAAAGAAGGACACGTCTTGTTCAATGCCGTCTTCCCATCGAATGAAGTTTCGTATGTGGAGTATTTGGAACTTTTGGGTACTTATAACATCAATAACGTTGATGGTTCTTTGTTCCTGATCCAGGCGCATTTGAATCATAACTGTGAGCCAAACGTCAGAGTCATATTTGGCGATAAGAAGACAGATGGTATCAAAGTATATGCCAAGAGGGACATCAAGGCCAACGAGGAGTTGGTGACGAGTTATGTTAATCCAGCACATGAGGTCAACCACAGACAAAGAGAGTTGAGGGTCAATTGGGGGTTCAACTGTTCTTGTAACAAGTGTAAAGCTGACAAGAAGGAGGTTCAACGAAGAAAATCTAACGAGTCTGCATCTGCTTCACAGAAAGAAAGCATCAAGGAGATGTTGAAGAATACCAACGACAAGAACTTTGACATTGAGATTCCTCAGACTGCTCCAAAGGAGAGAAGAAAATCTGTGAGATTCCAGGAAGAAGTTATTGCTGTTAATCAAGCGTGAAAGAGATTAATGTTACATTAGCTACACATCCTTATTTGCAAAAAAGACCACATTATCATTATAACAGAACAGTAGAACCCAAGTATTATATCTTTTGTCTCTTGGTCAGCGGATCATCAGATTGTGGTACTCCAACAGTATTGAGGATTTGATCTGGAACGGGACCAGGTGCAGAAGCGGGAACAGAAGCAGTAGCAGTAACAGACACGCCAGGTGTTGTTGACTGTTGACCAGAAGGTGTTGGAGCGGTGGGTTGTTGATACATGAGTGGCGTTCTTGACATGAGGTGTTTTTCAAGCATCATGTAGAGATCATCCTTTGTGAATGGCTTTGCCAGGATATCGCTCATTCCGTGTTGAAGATAAGTCACGAGGTCCTGATCGTCAATGTTCCCCGTCATGGCGATGATTGGTGTTCTGTTGTCAAAGCTTCTAACGATGGAAGTGGCAGTGGCACCATCGAGGTTTGGCATGATGATATCCATCAACACAATGTCGTAGCGAGATTTTTCAAGAGCATTGATGGCAGTGAGACCATCTGAAACGACTTCAACGGTACAACCGTATTTTTCAAGGAACTTCCGACATAGCTGGATGCAGACGTTGTCATCTTCCACGAGCAGAACGTGGAACCCAGATGGAAGATTCCCGGTTACTTTTGGTGGAGACTGTGAAGACGTCTGTTGTGGCACGAGACCATGTGGAACACGAGGTCCTACGGGTGCTGAGACACTGCTTGACTGTGAGTGCCTTTGCTGTGGCATCATAATTGGTGGGTCAATTTGTGGGAGATCCAACTGTGGTACTTTGATGCCGCTGCTTATCAGCGTGTTCACCAAGGTATTGATGCTTCTGAAATAGCGGTCGTTTGTGTTTTTCATCGTAAGCACAGATTCAATCACCGTTGTGTATTTTTGGTTCATGACTTTGATTTCATTGTAGAGGTTCTTGTTTTCCTGCTGCACTGTTGCGATGGCATCCTCCAGCTTGTTTATACTCTCTTGGTTGAAGGCATCGTCTGCAGTTCGTCTCTGTGCGGGACCTTTCCTCTTGATACTTTCAAGAGCCTCACGGTCGTGTCTTCTGAAATCTGGGTGTTTGAACTCCCATGCACTTTCACCGTACTCGTTCTGCTGTTTCTCTTCATTCGACATCTTCACCTTGTGGAAGTCATACTTGTTCAGTTGTCGAACAAACGAGGCAAAGTTGGAGTGCTTAAAGTGCTTGGGCAGGATATCTTTGGTGAACTCGTTAGTGTCGAGAACGACAAAGGAGTCACCTGCGGGAGTCCATTTGACAATGTTCTCATAAGAGTTGTCCTCTAGCATGAGGAAGAGCTTCTTGACAAAGTCTGTCGAGCCGGAAGTCGTTGATGACGTGTTGGTGAGCGGGATGCCCAACGACTGGTTGAGGGACATGCCCTGTTCAGAGTTGGGATCCTCGAGCTTGGGCATTGGCAGCATTCGGTGGTTCTAGGTGGTAGGAATATGCCTCTAAATGGAGTGATAGTGTCAACGAGGATGGGGGAGGGATTACAGCACTGGATACAACAGGGAGGCAGTGGTTGCTGGACGGATGATGATGGTAAAAGGGCAAGTGCAATCAACAAGAAGTACAACAGGAACAGCGACAACGACAATCACAATAACCACAACAACAAGAACAACAGAAACAACTACCGCAACAGAACAACAGTGAGCTCGAACAACAGTGGGACAGTGCGTGTGCGTGTAAAGGGGAAAACAAGGAGCACAAAAGAGAACAAGTGACGCAGAAAAAGCAGCTCCCGAATATTGACACTGCCAACTGGTGTCTTGCAGTGTATACAGCAGCTCTTTACGCTGTTGATGGCGGTCTTCCTCTGTGTCTCTTTGTGTTTCTCTTTGAGTGAAGCTCCCGGCGCAGAGTTTGAGCTAATTTGGCCCGAAAGCGCGCGCTTCACAGCAAACAGCCAATTTCCCTTTTTGGACGATTCGGGTCAAATTTTTATATATATTAATTATTACTATTAAATTCAATTATATTTCTATGACATCATCAGCGAGTGTCACAATTGGTGATACTTGTGAATTCTTCTAACAACGTCTGTTCTTCCAACTGTTTATTCCACCAACAGAATATACAATAGCAGGTTTACACAGCTTCCCCGTTCGGCCGTAACGTCTGCCCACTCTATAAGGTTTCCGGTACGCACCACACAATGCGTCTGCCAAAAAGCAGGTACCATCGCCCATCTCAATGCTCATCAATGATATAAAGATAGCTACAACAACTAGTATACACGAAATCCAATCTCTCTATAAATATGAATAAAATCAACGCCGTCCGGAACGACAAAGGGAAAGAAGAACACAAAGATAAAACTCTAGCAGCTACAGATACCACCAAAACAGATAGGTACATCTTGGAGACGTGATCCAACCTGTTATTAGATCAGAAACCAAGCAAACAAAGAGGGGGATGTTTGAAAGCAAACAAGTATTGGTATATGCTGGATGACAAGTGGTACAGGCCGTGACTTCACAAGTCAATACCATTCACAAAATCATCATCCATCTCGTGATCGCCATCAAGGTCAACATTGTTACTCCCATCCTCTTCATCGTCAATGACATCCTCGTCAGGAGCGTGTGGGTTGCCCAGCACCAGAGAGCCATATGGTTGCTCCTTGGCGCGTTTGGTCTGGTAGTCCTCCATCGCGGACTCATCGACAAAAGTGAACCCTTTGAAGTTCGCCTGGATACCTGGACTCAACGGGGTAGACGCAATCTGGAACTGATTGTGAATAAGAGATGCACTTGTGTTGGTGAACTCTGGGTCAAAGTTCGAAGTATCAGATTCACTCGAAAGATGTGGCTTGAAAGGTGGTGGTACTTTCTTCTGAACAAGGAGATCCCAATCAACATCGTTGAAGAAAGGATGTGCCTTCAACTCACGTGCATCTCCCTGTGCACCCAATCTGTGCTTTGGATTACGGTTCAAGAGACCCTTGACAAAAGACCGTCCTTCGGGACTCAAAACCTCTTTCGGGAAACGAACTTTACCAAAGGCAATGTTCTTGTACATTTGCTGTGTGTCCTCTGCAAAGAATGGAGACCAACCACAGCACATTTCAAAGATTAAGACACCCAACGACCAGAAATCAACCATCTTGGTGTATCCAGACTCATCCAAAAGCACCTCTGGAGCCAAGTATTCAGTAGTACCACAAAAAGTGTTTGTCGTATCATCAGTTGACAAGTCTGCTTTGGACAGACCGAAATCACAGAGTGCAATGTGTCCATTAGCATCCAACAATATATTCTCGGGCTTCAAGTCTCTGTAGACAATGTCATTATCGTGCAAATGCTCCAATGCCAGAACCAACTCTGCAATGTAGAATTTGGCACGTTCTTCAGAGAAACGGTACTCTTTTTGCAAATGCCAAAAGAGTTCACCACCAGACATGAAATCAGTCACAAGATATAAATCCATTGGAGTTTGGAATGAAAACTTCAATCCGACAATGAATGGTGATGCTGCAGTTGCCGTTCTCACCAAGATATTACGCTCACCAATCGTATGTGCAATCTCCTTCTTCTTGACAATGACTTTCTTGGACAACACTTTCATCGCATAGATACGATCAGTGTCCAATTTCCGAACTTGGAACACTTGGCCAAATGTACCTTTGCCCAACAACCGCAACACTTCAAAGTCCTCTGGTCCATAGTGCTTCTTGCCCGTAGACGTGTACTCGTAACTGACTTTGATTTCACCACCAACGCGCTCACCGTCAACTCTTGGTAAGAGTTTCAACCACTGAACGGATTTGTTGTTTGACTGGATGCTTGGTGTGATTCTAACATGGCCCAGGAATGTTTCATCGTGGTCATAGACGGAGATGTCAAGTGCAGAGTGGCTCCCCGCCACGTCAAAGATGGCTTTGTGTTGCCAGATGGGGTTCGAGTTAACAGAGTAAACTTCATTCTCCGAGATTCTCGGAATCGTTCTCTCATTACCTCTGTTGATATGCTGAGACGACGATTGTCTCATGTAGACGGGCTTATTACCTGGTCTGTCCTTCTTGGTGTTGGTGAAAGCCGGATGGTTATCAACGCTCTCTGGACCGTGTGTAATGAACTCAGAGCTCTCAAATGTACACACAACGTAAGGATGTGCGTATGAACTCTTTGCCAACAAGTTTCTCGCCTCGATGATTGTCACTTGGAGTTTCCCCTTTGGGCGTTGCATCTCGCCAGACGTGACGTGTGCATCTGAAGAGATGGCCTGTGATTTGCCGACATCCTGTGCCTGTACAGACGTGGTTATGTTGTTATTGTTGCTGTTGTTGTTGCTGCTGTTGTTGTTACCGCTGGCGACTCTAGTCAAGGCGGTCTTAGGTTGCTCAGGGTTGGACTTCGTGGTGGTACCCACGGCAAACGAACCTTCGCTCAGTGCTGTAGTAGGGTTTGCGGTATGTTGAAAGTTGAGAAACTGTGAACCGCCGCTGCTTGGTTGTGGAGATGCCGTTGAACGAGTACTTTGCACTTTCTCCTCCAGGGAGTTTTGTTCTTGTGAGAGCGGCTGCTGCTGCTGTGGTTTCTCAGAGTCGGTGGCCTGTGCCTTGTGGAACCCACCAAAGCCAAAGAGTGTCTTTGCAAAGTCAACCATGTTTAGATTAGATGTTGGGGGCACCCTTCCGTGTGTTGTATGTATATGTTGAGGGGCTGGATGGATTAACGCCCGGATGATGGGCAAGTGTATTATTAAGACTGAAAGGGATAATAGAACAGAAGCCTCTGTGAGCGTGTTACTTGTGAAATGCAGACTTGACTGATGATAAAGAAGAAGGGGGAAAAGAGAGTGCAAATGGTGGGATGGCTGCAAATCTCTATGAGGAGTATAAGGAGTATCCCGCTGGGTATCTGGATAGAACACACTGTTAGTACTGAGTCATTATATCTGGACTGCCGCTCAACAACAAACACTCTTGAAATCTCGGCATCTCCACAGGATAAAAGAGTGATAGAGTGAATGAATAAGAGAAGGAATGAATAAGAGAAGAGCGCCCAGCGGCAAGCCTAAACAGCGGGCAAAACATCACCAAAACAGCGCTAAAACCAGCACGCGTCCGTCGTTCCCCGCCGCTGACAAAACCCTCCAGGCAAACACTTACACCAAGATGCGCACTTCTGAAAGAGTCTCTCCCTTTACCGCCCGTTGCCACTAGCAGTACTCTTGAAGGTGGACGCTCTTTGCCTCTTTTGGGCGTCTGTGTTTTCCTGTGATAAAGCGAGCAGCTCTGTAAGGCTAAAGTAAGCCGGTAGGGGCAAAAAGAAAAAAAAAAAAAAATTTGTTAGGCCCTTTTTCTCGGAGATGTGCGCGTACCGTGGGAAACCGCTACCAAAAAGAAAAGGAAAAAGAAACGACGAATATTATTTGCGGTGGATAAGCGGGGTGTGGCGCGTACCGGGTCAGATGTGCTTTTCGGCCAGTCTGAGTGGCCAGATTTGTAGGCTATTAGCTATTATATAGCTCTCTACAAATGGAGAGGAATAGTGATGTATGTGATGCACTCAGCGAGTGGAATAAATAGTAGGTGGTCAGCAGGACCAATAAATAAATAAATACCATGGATCAATAAATAGCAGCTTGTGTTTATGGCTTGAAAGCTCCTTCACCCAATTCCTCGAGAGTCTGACTCAACGGTCTTCTTCTCACAACGTCCCAGAAGCCCTGTCTCTCAACCTGGGACGCAGGTCTCGCCTGGAAGTTGTTCACGTCGCCCTGTCCACGCGCAACAAAGGCACTGTTCTTGGCCTTACCGATCATCGATCCACACCAGTATACCGTGGCGGCAAGACAGCCACCAAAGAACGAGAACCCAACGGCTCTCACCATGCTCTTACCAAAGATCGATGCAGTGGCACCGGCAAGCGCTCCGGCGTAGAACTCGTTGACTGTGTCCTTCTTCTCCCTGAGGTTGGAAATGGCACATGATGAGAACTTGTAAGCAGCAGTAGACAACACAATCGTCGACCAAAGACCGCCAAAACGCGTCACAATACTCAATGGACCAGCTTGGCTCTTCTGCACAGAGTTCTGGGCAGCAACTGTTAAAAGACCAATGACACCAGCATAGTACACTGCGGTTCTCGTCTTGGAAAAAGTGTCGACAGGCTCGTACTTCTCAACGTGCGTGTGTGGGTGTGGATAGTGGACATTCTGCTTAGGGACCGGCTCACCAAGTAGCACATCTGCAGCCTTGTTGCCCTCAGACATCTTTGGATCGTTTTAGCTGGCTTCTGTGGTCACGGTGTGATGACTTTGGCGACACTCTTGATTACGTCCTTGTCTTCCGTTGCTGAGGATTGGTCGAATTCATCCCCAATTTCGCGATTTCGCGAGTCTCCTTTTTTTTTAGTCTATAGTCTGGAAATGCAAGTCCCTAGTCCCTAGATCTTCCCTCATAGACTAGGGACTAATCCGCTATCTCTCTATTTGCTGTTTTGGGAAAGGTTAAGGAGCGTTGGTGATATTGCTAGGGCCACTTGCAATGACACTCTTGCCACAGCCATATCATCATCATTACTATCACCCACTTTATTAGCCCGGGCCTCTCAAATAGCTGTCAAGTAGAGGTCACGATAGATATGGTGGTACTTCATCTTGAGAACGTGCTTCTTGTGGTTGCCCTGGGACTTGGTGCTCACACTCGCTCTATCGAGGGAGACACCGTTGACACCCAACAACAGCCACACATCACTCCGCCAAAGCATTCGATATTTAGAGATATTGTATGGGGGGACTTGAATTTTGTGCATACGACAGATACACATGGATGGTATGCTGGTCACTTGAATCAGAAACAGTACAGTGCAGACTGGGGTGATTTCGTTTCCTTCTCCAAGAACTTGCGTAATAAGGCTGATGCACTTGGGACAGACATACTCGTTATCGACACTGGAGACAAGCACGATGGGAATGGACTCAGTGATGCATCTATTGAGAGTGGCTACTACTCAACACCGATATTCAACAAGATGGACTACGATCTCGTCACATTGGGGAACCACGAACTCTACACCGAGGAGATCTCAACTCGGGAGTTTGACATCTCAGTAGCTCACTATGGAGACAAATATGTTGCCACCAACGTTGAGTACCACCTCGATAATGACACGTGGGTTCCCTTTGGGAACAGATACAGATACTTTACAACTCCAAACAAGCAAAAGCGAGTGCTGGCATTATCGTTTTTGTTCAATTTCGAGAGATTCAACGCACGCACAAGAGTCACACCTATTGCTGAGATGGTAAAACAGGAATTCTTCCAAGAGATACTAGATTCATACCCAGAAGAATCTGTTGATTATCTAGTTGTCTACGGACACATCCCAGTTACAGATGTCTTTGATGAGGAGCTCTTGACCTTGCATGTCCACCTCCGCAGACATTATCCAAACACCATTATTCAATACTTTGGAGGCCATTCTCACATTCGTGATTTTGCATTTTATGACAACATGGCTACAGGTCTTCAAAGTGGCAGATATTGTGAAACTGCTGGGTGGCTATCAATCAACGACTCTATTCCATATTCACCAATCTTCAACAGAAGATACATTGATTTCAACAGGGAGAGTTTTATCCATCACACTGGTGTCTCTAAGCAGGAGTTTGACTCTGAAGAAGGGTTAGCAATCTCCAAGGAAATAACTCAGCTTCGAAAGGACTTGAACTTGACAGAAGTTTATGGCTATGTACCGCATGCTTACCTCATGAATGCATTCCCATATGGCCACAAAAACAGTATTTATACACTGTTGAACACAACCATTCTTCCTCTAATTGAGAGCGAGATCAACAGGTCATCAGAAACAAACAGGGCAATCCTTGTGAACTCAGGAAGCATCCGTTATGATCTTTACAAGGGAGAATTCACAAAGGATACAGAGTATATTGTATCACCTTTCAAAAATAATTGGGTCTTTATCACAGTGCCAAAGAGATTGGCCTTGCTTGTTGCTCCTTATCTCAACCGTGGTGATTACATTCTGCAAGAGCTGGCCTCACCAGAGAAATCTTACCATGTTTTCAAACAGAATGCAATCAAGAGCATGGGAGCTTTGTTAAACCAGAAAGATGAACATACAATGAGATGTCCTTTTGTGAATAAGAAGAAATACCGTGATGGATATACCACTCATGATGACTTTGGGTGTGATGGAGATGACGTTCATCACAACACTGTGGATTACTATCCTGCACCAAATATCATCTCTTCATACGAAGAGCGTGATCCACAGAGTGATATGGCAGATTTGGTCTTCTACGATTTCATTGAATCATGGGTTATTGAAGCTCTGAATACCCTCTCAAGACAGAAGGGCTTCTTTGATGATGGTTCAGAGATGGCCTACTCTAGTGATGACGTCCACTTCTACGGTGGTCTCAGCACAGGTAAGCTACTCAAACAGCATTTTACAAATTAGCTCTACAATACATGCATACCCTTTTTAGAACCTTTTAGAACCTTTTTATTTTTTTTTCTGTGTGTGCATTCCATGTGTGGATGATTCACGGAACAAAACCAATAACAGTACAGAGCACAATTAGGAAAGAACCCCTAATTGAACAATCATTAATGAAAATGATGCAATAAAACTCATCAGAAAAAGCAGACTCATCCATATCCGTTTCCCATTGCCTCAAGTCAGAGCTTTCGTTTCATAAAAACCCTCCAAACTTCAATCCCCTTCAAAATCTTCCTCTTCTCGTCGTCATAACACTCAATTTACAACTGAGCTCTTCTTCTGTCACGCTCCTCAGAAATGGAAAGCTTGACACCCTTACCCTTTGGCAAGGAGATCCATGGCTTACCAGCCTCACCAATGACGAAAACGTTAGACAAACGGGTAACAAATGTGTTGTCCAAGGAGTCCTTGATGTGGACCAAGTCGAAACCACCATCGTGTCTTTCACGGTGGACAATGGTACCGATACGACCCAAGTTACGACCACCAGTGACGTACACCATCTTGTGGGTGTCAAACTTGATGAAATCGGAGATCTTACCAGTGGCCAAGTCAATCTTGACAGTGTCGTTAACTCTGATCAATGGGTCTGGGTAACGGATGGTTCTACCATCGTGGGTGACAACGTATGGAATACCCTTCTTACCGAGGGCAACCTGCTTGACCTTGGCCAACTTGTAGGCAGCCTCCTCGTCGGTGATTCTGTGGACGGCAAATCTACCCTTGACGTCGTAGATCAATCTGAAGTTCTCCTGGGTGGCCTCGAGGGTGATGACATCCATGAAACCAGCTGGGAAAGTAGCGTCAGTTCTGACCTTGCCGTCAACCTTGACGTGTCTCTGCATCAAGATAGCCTTGACCTCACGACCGTTCAACGCATATTTGAGACGGTTTCTCAAGAAGACAATCAATGGAAGGGACTCTCTGAGCTTGTGTGGACCGGCGGATGGACGTGGAGCGTAGACACCGCTCAACTTGTCCAACAACCAGTGGGATGGGGCTGCCAATCTCTTCAAGTGCTTTTTTGGACCTCTACCCATTTTGACGTGATGCTATGGCCTGTGTAGATACGGAGCTTCAACTAGTGCTCGGTGTTGAAGAGTGCGCCTTCAAGCTTGGTTTTTTTTCAGCTTCGAGCTGTCGACGCTCGGATCGCAGTCCCGCGAATTGGGAGGGCGGTGCTCATAACGCGATTTTGTATGGCGATGTGGTTGCCCCTTTTGGTGTGTTGCCTAAATTGGGTGTTTCATCTGTCTGTACACCCGAACACCAATATTTGTATTGATATTTGGAAGCCCTAATCACGTGCTTCATCCAAACCCTTGAAACCCCCCCCCCCCCACACACACAAACCTCATATACTTATACTTTATACACACACTTGGAAGTACTAGCATTACATCATTACATTTATAGTGTGTCATCAATATAAGCAGATACAAGACTGATCTGTGTGAACCACCAGACCAATGTAAGCAGATATAAGACTACTCAAAGATAGGCTATAACCGTTTCATACACTGAACTATAAATACCATAAAACCACGTTAGAGTCTTAAAGACCCTTTAACATAAACCGAAAACCGAGAAAGAAACCAGAATAGCAGCTGAAAGCTGAGAGAACTTCGATTGGGTATGAAGTGTCATGTAGCTTGAATCACCATGACAAGCACGAAATGAAGTGAGAACTGTTACTTCTTCTCCCCAAACCCAGGTGAGGAAGTTGGAGAAACAGAATAGTCTGCTGCTTCGAGTCTCAAACCAGACAACTTCTTGACGGGATTCCTGTGTGAAATACAAGGTTAGTAAATGGCCAGCTGGGTATGATTATAGAAGCATAGGGGATGACTTACTCGTGCAAATAACGCATCTTGTGATCCATCAATTTTTTTGATGTTGGTGACATGTTCTCAGCACCATCTGATGGAGAGACGTACTTGAGTTTCCTGGTCAGGGTGTTAGCATTTGTGATATTGGAAAGATCATGGGATATGTTCCCAGGTATGAAGCATCACTTACTGTTGGTGCACCAATTCATGCACTCTGGCTCTGGCAACGTTCTCTGTGCTGTGCAAGATTGGATGAAGAGGCTGGACAGGCTGCTGTGTCTGTCCTGGAGCGTTGTTCTTTACTGGGTTTGCTGACATCGTGTGTGCTTTTTGTGTTATAGATCTGCGATAAAGACTGTGGGGATGCGATTCGGCCAGCGGTATGACGATATCAACAAAGGTATAAGCGGTGTGTAGTAAAAGAGGGAAATATGATTACCAAGTCTGACTGGATTGCTCTCTCTCTCTCTCTCTCTGACTTATGATTGCTCAACGTGTCGCAATGGAATGAGTGAACTCATTTTTGATGTGCTTTTGCTTCGCTCATTTCTTCCCGATTGGGCGAAATGTAAACAATGGGTCGTAACTCTCAAAGTCACGTGGACGTTACCCTCGGAACTCATCTAGATGGTCAAGATAGGCCACTTTGTCATGATGAGCTGAGTATTCTCTTGATGGCACGATTTGTTATTAGAGATCAATTGTGAGGAGTACACTCACTTTGGAGAGGTAAGAGGAGGTGAGAGACCCAAGTGATGGTAGGATGCTCCGAATCTCTTTGATCTCATACTTCTTCTTCATTTCACTAGTCTTGACAAGTGTTCACTCCACAAATGACACGCAGATAGTTGGGAAATTCACTCGTTTACACCTATCAGAGCTCAAGAGCCGTACGCGACGACTGTTTGACCATGGGTGGGACTCATACATGGCTTATGGGTATCCTGCAGATGAGATAAAACCTCTCTCTTGTCAACGTCATGAGAGATCAAAGAACATTCATGATATACAGAGGAACGATGTGTTGGGGAACTATTCGGTGACTTTCTTGGATACGCTCACGACATTTGCAGTCTTTGGGGACGTTAAGAGCTTTGAGAAGTATACGTCGATGTTGAAAGGGATGTCATTTGATATTGACTCCACGATACAAGTTTTCGAAACGACAATTAGAGCATTAGGATCACTCTTGTCATGTCATTTGTATGCTAGTGATAAGTTTCGATTGCCCAATTACGATGGGTTTCTGCTGCATTTGGCACAAGATCTTGGACAGAGACTATTGGAAGCTTATAAACCAGGGTTTGGTGTTCCTCTTCCACGTGTCAACTTACGCAGTGGGTATAATCCTGCACTTCCTAAGGATCTGATTAAAGAGACGTGTACCGCAGGTGCAGCTTCTCCAATGCTAGAGTTGACATTACTTTCAATTTTAACTAATGCAACGGAGTTTGAAGAGGATTCAAGGAGTGCTTTTTTCAAGCTTTGGCGTTCAAGAAGTAAATTGAATTTATTGCCGATGAGCATCAGTCCGATGGAAGGACAATGGTTGAATGCTATAACTGGTGTTGGAGCATCGATTGATTCCTTTTACGAATACGCATTGAAAGGAGCGATTTTATTTGACGATGACGAACTCATGGGTGTATGGCAAGAATCATATACTGCATTATCAACACATTCTAAGAACACTTGGTTCTTACCCAACGTGCATTTTGAAACGGGTGTTCAAGTGAGTCCATGGATAGATGCATTGAGTGCATTCTTCCCAGGATTGCTCGTGCTCGCTGGAGAGATAGATACTGCTATTACATTGCATCAACCTTATATCAAGCTTTGGAACAAGTATAATGGTATTCCTGAGCGGTGGGATTATTTGGAAGTTGCCGGTATGCCGACTGATGATCCTGTATCACTTGAATGGTATCCCCTGAGACCTGAATTCATTGAGTCGACTTATTATCTTTATCAGGCAACAAAGGATCCGATATATTTGAGGATTGGCGAGGCGGTATTACACGATTACGAAACCATTTTCTATGCACCCTGTGGGTTTGCCGGGTTTAGAGACGTTCGCACTAGAGAGATGCAAGACAGGATGGAGTCATTTGTGCTAAGTGAGACTTTTATGTATTTGTACTTGTTATTTGACGTTGATAACGATCTGAACAAGGATGAGAGTGTTGTTTTTTCCACGGAGGGCCATCCTGTGTGGATTCCCCAGGGGGTATTGAAGCAGTATAAGGAGTTTAAGCATGATAAATACCAGAAGGATATCAGTCGTTTGGAGGTGAAGCCTTCTGCTGTTGCCAAAGATGAGAAGCGGAATGACGCAGTAACTTATTTCTTTGAGAAGATGAAATCGTGGCCTGCATCTGAGATTGCAAATGCTGCCAACTACATCAAGACGTGGTTGGAAGAGGCAAATGAAGAAGAAGGTGAAGAAGATAATGATGATGGTACGTCGACGTATATCTTGGAGAAGTTGTGGCTTGATAGTCTTGGGTATGACATTGTGTTGCATAACCTTGTGTTTAATGGTGATCTCTATTGTCCTGTTGCTTCTTCATCTGATGGGTTCTTTTCGGTGTATTTGAACGACCCAAAGACATTTATGATTGATTCATTGTTTCAGAAACAGTTTGCAGATAGCCAAGTTGAGTTAGAAGTTAATGATGATTTCTACCGTGCATTTGCCAAGCCAGACGCCTACTGTGTTCGTCGTCCCGAGACTTCACTCGTTGACTACTACTTTGGCGAGATGGGCCAGGCTTCTAGCACTCTGGCGTTGCACGAATTACACAACAGGGAGACCTCACAAGTGGATCTGTGGATCCACGAGTTGAGCGGGCTGCGCATTGTGTTGGAGATTGTCCGTGCAGGCCTAGTTAACTTCAGCAACGAGGTGCTGGACCAGGACGACATCGACGGCTACTACTACGAAAGCGGGGGAGCGTGTCCCGTGGATGGTCCGAGGGAGAACACGCAGGTATTCAAGGCCCGGACGGTTAATGGCGTCGATGTTGGTGAGAAGATTGTGTATGTGTCACCGTTGAATGCGCGCAAGGGGCTGATAGCTAGTGGAGTGGTGAGGACGACGGCGGATGGGCACCTCGTTGTCAACGGTGTTGTCGTGAGTAACATGGTACTGTGGAGTGTCTAGTTTGCATCCGACAACTGGTGGTAATGATAGCATAGATAGAGATAATGGATAATTACAGGTGTCAAACTAAACGGTGCCAAGCAGATCCGTCCGAAATTCCGGTCCGAGACCCATGACGTCACAGCGATAGATCTCAGCATAGAAGAGTGAAACAGCGAGATCCACCAACTATTGTTGAAGTAGAAGTGATAATGGCTAATTCCTGGACGATACAATACCAAACAGTGTAAAAAAGGCCCCTCGGTATGCCCGGGGCCCCGGTGCTGTCAGCCGCTTCCGCTTTGTGTCAACTTTTTGTGGCTTTTTTCCGCATACAAAAGAAGACACAGCCGGCCAGCACTCTGCACGGACGGCTATTCTCAACAAAGACGGCTGGCTTTCTCCATCAAAAGAACAAGAAGAGCAGCTTCAACTCTTTCTATTTCCTCCATCACCAACTGAAAGACCGCAATGCTCCTGGACCACTATGTGGCGCCGCTCTGTGAGCTCGGCATCTCGGTTGCGCTCCCGTTGCTATTGACCTTGAAGGCCCTCCGGCTTGCTCATACACCCGAAGCTCCTTACCCAAACGGTTCTTCTTCATCTCCAGCGCTCCACTCTGAGCGCATCCTCGCCTTCTGGCTGGCCTACTGGCTTCTCATTGCGCTTGCTGGGCTTGCCGGTGTTAATGGCCATGTACGATGTCTCATTGCTGTTTTGTATTGCTCGAGCAGCCGGCTCACAACGGCAAAGCTACTGTCCTTCTACGACACAACGGTGTTACCGCTTGCCTGTCGAGTCGTGAGGAGAGTCACCAGTGCGCGTGTCACGGAGGTTGACATCGATAGGGCGCTCGAGTACTTGCTCAACCGTGTTTGCTTTGACCCTGGTTTCGTTGGAGACGTTCTCGAGAGTGCCGTCAGCTCGTCTGTTCCACCCTTGCTATGGTCTAAAGAAGGTGATACCCCGCTAGACAACCTCGTCATGCTCGAGATGAAGCGTGTGCGAGATGCTCCTCCTCCACCACAGGATAAGAAGAAGAGGCAACGAAGACGAAGCCAGTCTGTAAGCATGACGAAGCGGCCCTCGAGGCACGAACTGCGTGTTTCCAGTTGGAGTGGCCAGGAGACAATCAAGCCTTCAAGGTCTCGTGAATGTTTGGAAGTGACACAGGAGACAGTGATACCCAATGCTGCTAGGAAAGTCTCTTCGAGTGTTGACCTTGTGTTTGACAATTCGAATGACCGCCGCTCTATAAAGGAGTCCCTCCGGGGCTTGTTTGTGTGATCTACAATACCCATATTAATATTACATTAGCTTTTACACTATCTGATATTTACATTATAGCTGCTAATTACACTTTGTAAGGGTAGTCGACGGTACGGTCCTTACGCTTCCAGATCTTCTTCTTTCTCTTTGTAGTGACATGCTCAACAAACTTCTCCTCACAGTGTTCTTTCTTGAAGCTTCTGATGAAATTTGGATCCCATAGTTCAGATGCAATTCCCAAGTCTTTGCAACATCTCATCAATGCATTACTTCTACAACCTTCAGTGGCAGTTGGGATCCCATTAGCGTTGAAGTAGTCCTGTTCACCGCGGGCAACGCTGACGAGTCTCCCCATGCACACCAGTCCATACTCTCTAGTCAATAGTGTGCTAGTGACCATTGTCTCAGAGCGTGGGACGAGCCCCCATGCACCAGCACCGAATGCCCTGTTGAGGATACGACGATACTTGATCTCTGGAAGGTATATGAGTCCATCTGGTTTAATCTCGATATCCTTTGGGTCCAATGGTTGGCTTAACACTTTTTGAGCATCTTCGCTGAATGGTTGGGTGCCCAATCCGTAGTAAGACGTTGGCCAATGGACTTCGTTGGGTAAGACATCACTAGTTGGGAGGTCATGAAGAGTCATTTGAAACAACTCGTTCAAAGTCTTGGACCCCAACGCTGATGAGGAAGAAGGAGAGGCAGATCTTTGAGACTGTCCAACTTGCATTCCAAACTCTGGTGGATCAAACAGGACGTCATCTGCAATGTCATTCTCAGCAGCAACGACTTCGGCAATGGGGTCTACTGCTTTGGCCTTTGTAGCCGTCTTTGTTGTTGTCTTTGGTGCCGCTTTTTTAACTGCGGTGACATAACCTGCTCTGAGCTTTGTGAGCTGTAAGATGTGGCGTGGTCTCAGCATCTTGTCTTATGGTGTAATTGGCTGTTATTGGTGTTGATGAAGAAGTTGGCCACTTTATTTATCGACGTCGCGACAGCATAAGAGCATTACATCATACCTTCTCTTTTTATCTTTTTATCTTTTTATCTTTTTATTCTTCTCTTATCTTTCTATATATGAGAGCCAATGTCGTTTCTACCTATTATTGCTAAAGTCGACAGCTTCACTTATGGCCAATTGCCCGAGAACGTCTACACTTTTTATACTCATGATAATGGAGCCATTGGGTATATGCTTAAGGTTGTTGCATCACATTTGATACTTTACAAAGATGTGTTTATCGTCGACAATGTCACAAGATCAGTTCATATCTCACCAGAATTAAACACACTGGAGAAACGTTCAGAGGCATTGGAAGATGTTGGTTTCCAAATGCGCCAAACAGGGGATTTCCCAACTTTAGAAGGTTGGAGAGACGAGCAGTATACCGTTTACCACCCACCGCATGAGCCATACATCCTTATTGAGCGTGCACTCTGTCCTTTATTGGGAGTCGCAATGTACGGTGTCCACATCAACGGGTATATCCCACCTAATCTCTCTGCTAAAGGCCAATACCAGCTGTGGGTGCCCAGAAGGTCTGCTACGAAGCCAACGTTCCCTGGAATGTACGATAACACCATTGCAGGTGGACTGGGCCACCCCTATGGGGTACACGAGACTGTCATCAAAGAGAGTTATGAAGAAGCTGGTATCTCAAAAGAATATGTGCAACAGCATGCTAAACAGGTTGGTGTTGTCTCATACATCTTCTGCAACGAGTCTGACGGTGGCCTCATCCAGCCGGAGATTGAGTACATCTACGACCTCGAGTTCGACACACAAACGGTGCCACACCCAGTGGACAACGAGGCAGAGCAATTCTTCCTGATGGACATCGAAGAGGTGATAAGACATCTTCACCAGGGAAAGTTCAAGCCCAATTGCGCTCTCGTCATCGTCGACTTCCTCATGAGACACGGCATCCTCACAGCAGAAGACGAGCCCGGGTATTTGGAGATCTCACAAAGACTACACAGAAGAATCCCATTTGCCCTGAAATGACTTTATACCACAATAAATGTATAATTAGATCAAATATAACCCCGGGATATATGTCTTAGTCTTTTTTTTTCTTTTTTCTTTTTTTTTTCTTTTTTCCTTTGGCTGTCGACGTGTTAACGAGTATCAACTAAATAGCACCAACTTGTTGCAATTATCACCAATTGGTGTGCTTTGATCATGTCGACTGTCCGCAAGAGAAACACAAAGCCTGTAAAGGCCAAACCTGAAAAGTTGTCCACTGTTGATGCCATTGAAAAGGAAGTTGTGTCAACTGAAAGCTCTGATTCATGCTACCACAATGCTGCTTTGCTATCATTAACACTGGCTGCTTTGATAACGAGATTCTACAAGATCAGCTACCCGGACCAAGTTGTCTTTGACGAGGTCCATTTCGGTAAATTCGCCTCCTATTACCTCCAGCGTACCTACTTCTTTGACTTGCATCCGCCATTTGCCAAACTGCTCATTGCCTTTGTCGGTTGGCTAGTGGGTTACGATGGGGCTTTCAAATTCGACAGCATTGGTGACTCATACATCACAAACAAGGCTCCGTACATTGCATATCGTTCTCTCTCGGCCATCCAGGGAACACTCACTGTGCCAGTGCTCTTTTTAACGCTCAGAGAACTCAACTACTCAGTGGCAACGTCGGTTCTCGGTGCTCTCTTTGTGCTATTGGACAATGCACACGTTGCAGAGACAAGACTTATCCTCCTTGATGCCACGTTGATTCTCTCCGTTGCTTGCTCCATATATGCCTATGTCAGATTCATGAAAGAACAGCAAAAGGCTGCTTACACAAAGAAGTGGTACATGTGGCTAGGACTCACTGGTGTTGCCCTCTCTTGTGTCATCTCGACAAAATACGTTGGTGTCTTCACTTTCATCACTATCGGTACAGCAGTGGTGCTTGACTTGTGGAAATTGCTCGATATCAACACAGGGTTGACCGTGCGCCAAGTTGCAAGACACTTTGTCGCAAGATTCTACGGACTCGTTGTGCTCCCATTCCTCATCTACTTGTTCTGGTTCTACGTCCATTTTGAAGTCCTCACCAAATCTGGGCCAGGTGATGCCTTCATGAGTGCAGAATTCCAAGAAACCCTGGGAGACTCGCCATTGGCTAAAGACGCCAAGCAGGTGAACTACTACGATACCCTCACGATCCAGCACAAGGACACTGGGTTCCTCCTACACTCGCATCCAAACCGCTACCCACTCCGTTACGAAGATGGCCGTGTCTCCTCACAGGGACAACAGGTTACGGCTTTCAATGGTGAGGACGTCAACAACGAATGGACGATCCTCCCAATCCAGGACTTCCCTGAAAACAACAAGTTGAACCATCCAGTTAAAGTCGATGACGTTGTTAGACTCTACCACGTCGGTACTGACTCATACTTGCTTGCCCACGATGTTGCCTCGCCTCTTTATCCTACTAATGAGGAGTTCACCACCGTCAAGGACGATGTTGCAGTGACAAGATTCAACGAAACATTGTTCAAGCTCCAGGCAGCTGACAAAGCCGGTAAGGGAACCATCATCAAGACAAAGGCCAACAAACTCCGTGTTCTACACAGAGACACCGCAGTCGCCATGTGGACTCATGACGATGTCACTTTGCCAGACTGGGCTTTCAACCAGTACGAAGTAAATGGTAACAAGAAGATCCAAGATGGTTCAAACTCATGGGTCTTTGACACAATCGTCAACCTCACTGATGCACGTCAATTCTACGTTCCAAAACCAATCCACAAGATCCCATTCTTGAAGAAATGGTGGGAATTGCAATTCCAAATGTTCCACCAAAATAACAAACTTTCGAGTACTCACCCATTCGCCTCAGACCCAATCACTTGGCCAATCTCTCTGTCTGGTGTCAGTTTCTGGACAAACAACGAGACAAAGCAACAGATCTACTTCATTGGTAACCTCTTTGGTTGGTGTTTGGAAGTCACAGTCATGGTGGCATTTGCACTGCTTTTCCTTGCTGCAAAGATTGCAGAGCAGAGAAACGTTATCCTCTTTAACGATACACAGCGTAAGCAATTGTGGAACATTGGATTCCTCTACATTGGATATCTGTCCCACTATGTCTTCTTCTTCCTCATGTCAAGACAGAAATTCTTGCATCACTACCTCCCAGCTCATCTCATTGCTGGGCTTCTCTCCGCTGCTATTGTCGAGTTCATCTTGGGTAAAGGTAAGCACTTGACAATCGCAGTCGTGTTGCTTGGTATTGCAATGGCTTATACATTCTACTTCTACGCTCCAATCACTTATGGTGATGTCTCATTAGCAGTTGATGAAGTCAAGGCAAGACAACTCATGAAGATCAAGTTGCACTTTGCCAAATGAAGCAGAAGCATATAACAAACACATTGCAATAAAAGAAAAGAAAATACAATGTATACATAGATTTATCAACGTTATCAAGTATCGTGTCCTAAGTTGTCGTAGGAGGATCCATTGTTGTCGCAGGCGTATGGAACTGACTCTCTTCTATATCAGTCGAATCAGGAGTACCAGGTGGGGGTGTCTTTGGTGGTGGCAAAACCACATGGTATCCATTCCCAACTAACGTATCTTGAGCAATAGTTCCCCTATCCCCCATTGACAACATCCTTTCAGGAACGGGGAAATCAACATCCTCTGCAATCTTGTGATTCTTAATGTGTTCGTCAACGGTCTTGAGCATCGTGCCAGAAAGATTCAAGATGTCTCTTTTTGCCACTTTGGTCTTCACTGTGGTCTCATCACCAGTTGAAGCAGGTTTGGCAGTATCTGGAATTGCAGCAATAACAGGCAACTTCTTTTGATATAAAGTCAAATAGACAGTGTTCAGTGTGTCATCGACAAGAGCAGTAGGGCCAAATCCGTTATTCATGCGTCTCAGGTCTTGAATCTCATACATCAGCACCAACAGTGGGATATCCTCTGCATCAACGTGTTTCTTCAACATCAATATCAACTTCTGAGAATTGGAAGTTAGCTCTGAGAAAATCAACTTTGGTATCTCCACGTCTGTATATCCCTTAGGAACATTCACAATCTCTCTTGCCATGGTACACATGGTGAAACATGCCTTCTCCCAAGCATCTGGAAGATCAATCATACTAGAACCAAAACGACGCAGCTTCTTATTGAAAAGAACAATGCTGTGGAAATCAGCAAGCTTCCAGCAAATGTCAAGGTAAAATGACACATAGTCATAAGTGTAAACAAAGTGTTTGCCTGGAGGTTCATGTTCAGGCTTCCAAATATTCACAAGCGTCTTGTTGTTGGCTTTCAACGATATAAATGCTTCAATCTCTTTGGCGGCACGTTGATATTCCCCGAGCCCATAAAGAATCTTGGCAATTCTGTACTTGGTTCTGTGATGCCATTTCTTCTTATCAAGGGTCACGAGCTTTCTCAATGCAGACACAATGATCATTGGGAAGTTCTCATGTTCATCACTAGAAACAACATCACCAAACACCGCTTCAGCTTTCTTCAACTTGGCAATCGCCTTGGACTCTGAGTATTTCTTATGCTCCACGTACTTGAACAACAGTGAACACAGCTGATAATGTGGCTCAACAGCATTATCCGACAACTGACATGCTTTTAGAGAAGCATTTAAAACCTTGGCCGCAGGCGCTCCTAGTTTGTGTAAAACTTTTGCAAGGTAGTAGTAGTTCATCCACGATTCCCCGTCAGCGCTCACTGCCATTCCCGCCAGTCTCAACACTGTTTTCAAAAGGAATGTATACTTCTCTGACGACAACGTAGACTTGACCCTGGAAAGCCCATTAGAGGTCAAAACTTTACGTTCAAAGGAGTTGAGGAAGCAGAATCCTTCCATAGGTCTCATCAAAGAGTGGTAAAGCTCTCGAGAAAATGATGAGAAGAGCATTTCGCCAACAACTGGATTAGCAGGATTCTGAACAAAACAACTGAGTGCCATGTTGAAGCACAATAACGACATTCTTTGAGTTGATGCCACACCAAACTTCTTGTCAATACTGTTCAATCTATCAGATGTCCAAACAAGATCATTCTCTGCCAATAGAGAATAAGCCTCTCCTAGAAGCATCCACGTCTCGGTGCGACCAGTTCCAGAAATCAAATCAGCTCTCAACAATTTGATAACCTGTTCCAGATCTGTAATCTTACCCTGTGATAGCCTCTTTCTGGTCTTATACAAGTTCATACATGCAGCACCTTGGAAATAGTATAGACCTTTCTCAGCGATTTGACCCCGTGGAGAATCGTCTCTTTTCAAGGATATCGAGAGAGACCCCCAGAATGCATCACGGAACAAGCGCATATCCAAGGATTGATCCAGGAAGCGGGTGAGCTCAGTCATATTCCGTCTGATTGTGTGGGAATTCTCATCTGGGTCTCCAACTGCCGTGTAGAATGCGTCCATTGCACTTTTCAAATCAGGCTTTAACTGAGAGATCAAAGGATCTTTCTTCTTTGACAAAATCCCAAAGACAAAGCCACTGAACTGAAGGGCCGATTCAAGTGTGAAAGTAACAGGTTTCGTATCATGATTGAACGCTGTAAAGTTCTCAGTGGAAATGCTCATATGGTATTGACAATTTAGATGCTGCAGGATATCCACTTCAAACTTGGTCGTGTCAACATCTTTGAGCATAAACTCAGAAAAGTCCAAGAAACGACGTGATCCAGCATCACAAAAATGTAACAATCCAATCTCTTCATGAATGATGCTTAAGAGATCCAGCCAAAGGTCGTCTTTCCCCTTTGTTCTCTTCTTGAAGCCTAGAACGATCACAAGAAGCGTATCAGCAATCATATCCCTCAGTCTTGTAACTGACTTAGAGGTTGGTGACTTGCCTGTCGATAGTCTTGTTGAATGGCCCATATGCTCATAAATGCAATAACAGTAGAGAACACCAAAGAAATTCATCATTAAAGAGAAAAGCTTTCGGCTCTGTGAGCGTTTGAGATGCCACTGTGATTTGCTTAATAACTTCGCAAGGCCTTCAACGAAAACACCATAGAATCCAAGAACAACAAGTATTGTTTGGTGTCTCTGAGACTCAGTCTTCCGACAAAACTGCTTGTCGGATATCATCTTGTACAAAATTGGCAACACGGTATTGATGGCGTTGACATATTTGCTGGTTTGGTCCTTCACGATGTAAGATCTCAACAGCGTCTGCCAAAGTTTGAGCTTAATACTAAGTGGACTTTGGCGGAGAAACTTCTGCATTGGGTCAGTTTTGCGTTTCTTTGAGCGATGCTCGTTCTTTTCCTGGTCATGTTTACATAGCAGCATATTCTCAAGAAGTAGAACGGTCTCCTCATTATCAGGAGTTTCACTTTGTAGAGCTTTCTCAAAGATCGACACGACTTCAAGCTTATCACGTTGGTTCTTGATGGATTTTATTGAAAGCACTGGAATACATTGATAGTTCGGATAACGAATTACCAAATTCGGATGTGAGGCAGACATGTCAGATACCAGTCTATCCAGTATGTTACTGAGTGTCAAAGAATCGCATGAGTCACAGTACTGCATATACAGGGCAAAACACCATCTATGACGTAGGGAAAGATCAGAGGATGAAGGCAGAATGGATCCTAGTTTCTTGTCCCATATCCTAACAATGCGATCAAAAATGGTTTTGCTTGCTTGTAACTCTTGTCCATGTTTGCCACCTGCTCCGGTTTGTTGCTTGGATTGAAGCCAATGGTTCATCATGATCTCAAAGACGGACACAAGGAATGACAAATCAATGGAAGGATCATCCCAAGTGTCTGTGACTTCTCTCTCTGATGCAAAGACTAAATTCTCAAGGGCAGAATAGGACTCTTGTTCAAAGGGATAATCCATAACTGCACAATATCCACTCTCAACCCTAGATAACACAAGCTTCAGGAAATTCATTCTGACTGTTGGGAAAGAGTGTACTTTTTTATTGATCCTTGTCACAAAGGAACGAGCTTCACCCAACCAGTCATGGAATTTTCCCTCTGTGTGGCTATGGTCTTCTGATGGAGCAGAAGAATTGAGAAACTCTGAAAGAGATACTTCGCTGGATGAGTTGTTAAAGCTCTGGAGAAAGTACTCTGTATGGTTGGATGACCAATTGTTCAGACAGTTGAGGAAGTCCATCGTTGTCTTGGCAGTCATGAGGAGATCATATGATGGGAGTTTAGCATCCAGCAACGATACGAGAGAATCGAATCCTTGGATAAATCTCTGGGACTTATCCAGTGTCTCTTCAAACATAACTTCATTGTCTTCTTGTGTTCTCACCCTCTTGCTAGCTCTCTGAGGAATTTCATCTATTGCAGGTCTCTTGCCCTCATCATCAGCAGTGGAGACAGGTGTACCGGACTGGTTATCATCTTTTGTCACGGCGTGTGTCTTCTCTACTGGACTCCGAACGACAAATTTCACTGCAGTGATGATATCATCCAAATCCAAGTATGGATCTTTCATAATCTGGTTTTTGGATTTGTGCTTTCCAGATAGAGCAGCTAGTCCCACGCAAATGTCGTTTAATGTCAGATGATCGAGCTTGATGACTTCAATTCTATCTTCGAGTTGTAATTGCTTCTGGCCATCAACGAACTTTTTAAGTGGTCCAAGAAAGCTAACATCTGGTAACTTCAAAGTGGATTCCTCATTGATATCTTCGCTCATGCAAATCTTGGCCACGATCTTGTTCTCTTCGATGGTGTAAGCCTTGATTTCTCGGGATTGGTATCTTCGTGACTTGTGTGTTATCACATCCTCGTTCTCTTCTTTTGTAAGTGCGTACTCCACAATAAACCTTGATAGACGCTCATCGTCAAAGAACCTAAAGATGGCAAGTAGGAGGTTGACGATAATGGAATCACCATCTGTATGCTGAAGCGCCTCGATGAGATCATCCACGCAATCGTCAAGAAGCTCGAACCTGTCATCGGTCGACAAGATATCCATTCTGAAACGCAGCTCGTCAAAGGATAGCAGACCTCTGTTTCTATGCACCAGATACCTCAGCGTTCGTAGCGCCGGTGATGCAGCTGTGTTCTTGTCCGATGAGACAACGTCAATGGCAAACAACCGCTTGTAGGCAGTGCGAGCCTCGGCAAACCTGGCCTCCTTCTGAAGGTTCAGCGCCTCCT
The DNA here is from genome assembly GCA_030556625.1 of Petasospora euphorbiiphila. Lineage (NCBI taxonomy): Eukaryota > Fungi > Ascomycota > Saccharomycetes > Phaffomycetales > Wickerhamomycetaceae > Petasospora > Petasospora euphorbiiphila. Next base: position 36,723 of record JAKTUJ010000024.1, on the reverse strand, counting down.
GGAACACTTTAAAGGCCTCCTCGATCTTGTTGATCGTGTTAGTAGCCGTTGTTGAGAGACAACCGCCGTGAAAGTGATACTCACCTGGAGCTCCCGCGTGTGCTCCTCTGCGTCCTGAACGACGATCTCCTGGCTGTGGTTCAGTGCTGAGAACGACATCTTCGCTTTCTTTCCTCCCTGGGCTCCCCTGACAAGAGAGAAGCGTACTGGCGGGTTGCCGCTCACAAGGCAAAGCACATTTGTTGATCTTCGCGTGGTGATCTTTATAGGAGGCTAGAAAAAGCCAGGGCCTCAGGGCAAACAAAAAAAAAGGTGGTCTTTTGCGGACTAGAATTAAATATATATACTGTAATTACTCACAAGTCGTGACGTTTGGACAATAGGTCAAACAGCTTATCCATTTTGCTTTCCATGGATGCCATTCTCTTTTCTAAAGCTGCGGCAGCACTAGTAGAAGCATGTCTATATGCCTTCACAGCTGCGAGTATGTCTTTGAATTGTTCCGGGTCGAATGAGATTCTGATCCCTTCATCTTGAGCTTTGGATTCGGAAGGGAAAGGTCGTGAAGCTGGTGAATCCGGATCAGAAGGTGTGCTATTGATGCCAGCTAAATTGGCTGATCTTGGTGTCGTATACACTCTCTTCGAATGTAGTTTCTCCATAGATCCTTTATAAGACATCGAGTTCTGAGGCACCTGTGTTGCTTTTCTGTTATACTTCTGTGACTCGGCATATGCCTTTAGGATTTTTCCGCTGTTTTCCATTTTCTCCTCAATCTGGTCCCAAACCATTCTCAACTCTTCAGGCTCACACACATTTACACCGCCAGTTTGGGTCTTCTCGTATGCCACATCCTTCGTGTGGATTTCAAAAAGCCTCTTATAGGCCCTTGGTAAATAATCCTTCGAATCCACTCTGTAACGAGCATCTTGGATACTGGCGTTCCAACGGTCACGTATACGCGTCCAATTATAAACACGATGACGGCAGTCGGGTGTTTGGAGGTATGGAGTCCCTTCAGCAACAAGTTGTAGTAATAGCAGCTTATATTCAAAGTTCCATTTGCTCAGACTTGGACGTTTCTTTGGTTCCTGTTCTGGAGCTGGTGATGGTGGTGACATTTCAATGTTTCCATCTTCGGTGATGGTGAGGAAAGGTTCATCTGGATACAGCCTCTTGAGCACCTTGTAAACAACCTCTGCAGAGTCGTAGCTGTCTATGTCGCTTTCGTCGTCTGTGGATAACATCTCCGGAGTATCACTGGGTGGTAGATCCATTGCAAGAATCCGAAGTGCTGCATCTGGAACTGAGGCGTCTTTTCTTCTTGATGGTGAGGTAGTTGAGCTTCTTGTCACAGCGCTGTGTTGTTGATTGACTGTCTTCCGTCTCTTGGATGGTGTAGTTGACAACACCGTCTCTTCACCAGCCTTGCGTCTGGGAGAACAACGCAGTTGAACCGTTGACATTGTAACGTCAGAACGTAAAGAAGAAGCCACTACCCTTTGCGATATGCCAATTTGATGTCTGCTATCGAAGTGGAGAGTAAAGTAAACAATAAACAATACGTACACGAAACACGAAAGTACAATTTTCAGACGCGTCGCGTCGTCGCATCTGGGGTCTTGGCCCTTGGGTCTGGGGTCTGGAAATGTTTAGAACTTGGGACTAGCTTTCTGTCAATGTGAACAGAACAAACCATTCGGAAACAACACCAAAACGGCTTTGGCACCTCTAGAATATAATACAATTATCATCTATTATATCTTAATAACAAATTTTGACATTTTTCCGGTGGCTTTGGCAAAGCGAACTCGTCGTATCTTCTCATTTTGCACACTAACGATTCTCTAACCCCCCTCTTTACAGGATTAAGTCTTAATAAAAGAACCCCATTAATTAGCAAATAAAACTCACTAGCTGGAAAGAAAGAGCCGGCGAAGTGTACAGGCAGCGCCATATATGAAGTTGATCTCATCATCGGTGATGCTTCGTTCCTGGTCGTCGAAGCCACAAACAAGGTATCCACCAGACCTTAAGTAGACATCCACCTGTTTCCCCTTGGATGACGCCTGCTCTTTCTTCAAGATCTTCTTCTTGCGAACAATCTTCGAAGATATCCTGTAGAAGGGCATACAGATACCAGCCTTGAACTTCGCATTGGATGCCCCAGCTTTCTCATAGAGAACACCAAACTCTGAGCTCAATGAGTCAAAGAGCAAGCGGGAATCAATATTGTAGTCAGGATCAATTGTGTACCCCCACGACCCCAATACTCGACTAATCACCTGTTCTTTCTCTGTGCCAATGAGCTTATTGGCAAATTTGAACGACTCGGCATTGAAGGTGTTAGAGGCAGGCAAATAATCGGACAACACTTGATACTTTTGGGATACTCTTATCTCGACAACACATACCAACTTGAACCCCATCTGATTTGCAATCACCCGACAAAGTTGACTCGACGCAGACTTGACATCACGCTGCTTTGCAACCAGCTTAACGACTTCGTCATTGACCAAGATGTTTCGCCACTGCGTATTAAGTGCCTGCCCACTGTACCTGAAATTGTGGTTCGGTGTGTATTGACTTCCAGAACCATCCTTCTCGTAGACAGCAACAGGTAAGAAGTGGTTCCCGTGGCTTGTTGGACGCCCAATAATGTCAATCAAATCCATACTATTGGTCGAGTGCGCTGACATATTACTCTTGAGTGGTGTTCCCAACAACAGCATCACTTTATCAGAAAACTTATTCAACTCTTCAATCTGTTTCTTATCAAAATTCAGACGTGGAGACTGATCAAAAACGGCAAAGGCCCCAATGACTGCACCAAACTTCGTTACTAAGGGAACAGCAGCGTAGAATTTGATATTAGGAGGTCCAGTAACAAGTGGGTTCTTTGCAGTTCTCCAGTCCTTAGAAGCATCTAGAAGCACGAAATTTCCACTCGACAATATTGCATGAGCATCAATAGAAAGCCTTCTGGGGATCTCTGTTGTGTTCAAGGAGGATTCGTACTTTATCACTTGTCTCTTAGAATCTATCAAGGAGATAGACACACCCTTGACTTGAAAGGATTTAATTGCCTTGCTGATGATCTTGTTGAAGACATGTGTTTCCTTCCAACTCTCAGACGACAAGAACTTCTTTACTGCCTTGCATCTCGATCCCTCGTAGTAGTGATCTGGTGGAGTGATGATCATGTCCGAATCTTCAAAACAAGCAGGACGAGGAACTTTGGAAAGGTTCCATTTGCCTTTGCTGTAAGCATCAAGGAAATGTGCCTTTGTGAGAGGTACTGCCCTGAATAATGTATCATCCGGGCTTGGATAGAGGCGTTGGCCATATGAAAGAGTAAGCTTCTTCAAAGGTTCACTGGTGTGGCTGTGTTAGTGGATTATTCTCTGACAAAATGGGCCTATCAGCTTGTAACTTACTTATTGTCACTGGCAGACTTCTCTCCAGTAGAAGTACTAGGCTGTGGTTTTGAGGACATCATCAAGAACTCAGAGGTATAAAGAGTGATGGCCAACGACCGAACCAAGGTCTAAAAGCGCAGAAAGAAACCCCCCAAAATTCACAACAGCAGCAGGAAATTGTTAAACATGAGAAGTAGCATTTTAACAAGTGGGAACTGCCCATCAGAGGCAGAGACACAGAGACATTAATGCAAAAGAACTGCCACAAAACCGATACCTCTATGAACACCCGGACATCTCCCTCCAGGTCTCGTGATTCTCAAGCGAGTATCGGAGATAACATGGCGAGGCTCTACTATTTAATCTTCACTGATGCTTTAATCAGCCAACTCCCCAGGAGGTTCCACGGCCGACGACAAAGATGTTTGCACCAAATCGTCTCTGGAGAGGAGCCAGACCTCTTTTCAAGGCAGTCACGCGCACTTTGCACACCAAGCCTGCTAGCATTAACAAGTCTCGCGGGCTTCTCATTGCTGCTCTTGCTGGTACGGCTTCGCTCGGTCTCGTTCAGACATTGCCATCACATTCTTGGATCAAATCAGATGATAAGACCACGGAGATTGCAGAGTCCGTCCAGGTGGACAAATCCGTGGACCCTTTCCCTCAGAAACTCAGATTGACAACCTCTTATGAGCTGCTTGGGACGGGGACGAGATCGGTGACTTTCCTTGGATTCAGGGTTTATGCCTTGGGAATATACGCAGCTTTGGAGGATATGGACAAGATCCCTACTGTTCTGGACTCAAAATACCTTTCATCTACTTTCATCGATACGGATGGAAGAAAGCCTCACTCAGAAAATGTGCTTAATGCTCTACATGACGCAAAGAAGTGTCCAATCTTGATCAGCAACCTTTTGGACTCTAACATCAGACTCATTGCACGCATCACGCCTGTGAGAAACACTGATTTTAACCATTTGAAAGATGGTCTTGTCAAGTCCATTCTTGCTGCCAAGATTAGAGACGAGGATCTTGAAAAGGGGTTGACAGAACTGAGAGAGGCATTCACCAGAAGAGGCTCATTCCCAAAGAATCACAATTTGATATTGGAGCGTCTTGAAGGTGGTCAACTCTGTGTTTATTACGAGAATACTGCTAAAGGTGCCAAACCTGTATTGATGGGTAGAGTTGAGACTCCAATTCTTTCAAAAGTGCTCTTCCTCCAGTATCTCTCTGGTGGGTTGAGTCCATCGACAAAGGAGTCATGTATCCAAAAGATTTCACAACTTGTCTAAAAGGGAAACGATTCATGTACATAGATTGATTAACTAACGAAGAATCATATTTTGACACTAGTCATCTGTGCTCTGCTCAGAGTTTATAGTAGTATAAAGAATAAAGAAAAAGAACTGAAAAAAGAAAACCAAGACTCGCATATAACAAAAGAGACCAAACGAACATCAAACTGCTCTCTTGAGCGATGGCTCAAATGGCATCAGCACTGCTAAGACACTGAGGCACCCAATGAGGGCACCACAGACCCAGATAGGAACAGAAGAACCGGACTCTGCACCAAAGTAGTAAACAACAGGCGCAAATGCACCAAACACTCTGCATACCACAAGTGCTACACCAACACCAGTTCCTCTTGCCTTAGTTGGGAAGATCTCTGGTGTGTATGCATACAAAGTGGCATAGTAGGAGTTGACAAAGAAGTAAGTAGCTGAACCAAACCCTGCATCACCTTCTGGAGTTCTCACTGTAGTGTAACCAAAGAGGATTGCCATTGAGGCAAGAGCAGAGAAGGCCATAGAGCCTCTTCTTCCCAAAAGGATATCCTTTCCAAACATTCTAAAGTTGATCAGAATGAGCCCACCTGCAAGAATTGGTCCAAAGATACCAACAAAGTTAGCAATGGTAGCATTTCTATAAGTGATGTAGGTACTGGAGCCAGTGGAACCACCATGCGAGGCAATGAAGATGTAAAGGAAGTTGTAGAATGTTGAGTAAGCAATTCCAATGAATCCCCAAGAAAGGAACACCAAGATCGAAGATCTTGCAACAATCTTGGATTGGAATAGGATTTTCAAGTTGACCTTCATGGTACGAATAAGTGCCTTGAGACTGTATCCATCCTTTGCCGGGTCAAAGTAATCGTCATTAATGTTACCACAACTTCTGAGATCCTCAATGGTCAATGACATTGGACGATTGTACTTGTCAGCAATTCTCTTCAAGATCATATAAGCTTCTTCATCTTTCCCAACTGAAATCAAGAACTTTGGAGTTTCTTCCAACTTAAGCACAAAGACACGAACGAGAGCTGCAAACAAACAAATACCGGAATTGACATACCAACAATATCTCCAGCCTCTGTTGATGCTTGAAGGACAAAAGTCTGGCCCATCACACGAGTGGTTTGGAATGAAAGCCCACGATATCAAAGCTGCAATTGTTTGTCCAACACCCCAAAAGAGCGCCATTGTCGTGTTGAGGTATTGATACTTTGATGGCAAGTACTCCAAGAAGACAGAAACATCCGTTGCGATGTTACCTCCAGCTGCACAGGAGGATAAAAACATGAAGATACAGTACATTGGGTAGCTGTCCATACCACCTGTGAAGAAACCAAAGATGGAAGTCAAGAAGATGGAAGTGTTGAAGACCACTTTTCTTCCAATAAGATCACACCCCATACCAAATATGATTGATCCTGTGATAAGACCTGCGTAGAAGATTTCGTTCGAGATTGGGAACCCTGTTCCCAGCATCTGGTAGTCAACATAGACCTTGACAGCAGACTGGACCATTTCCATCTGCGAATCAATCGAGTAACCGAACCCAGCGATAAGGAAGAGCTTTGCGTTATGCCAGGTGAATCCAATCTCATCGATGGCATCGTTGATCATATGGATCTTCTGAGCCAAAACCGCATCGTGCGACTCTGCTTCGACATTGTCCTGATTGGAGATATTGGCTGCAAGACCAGATTCTATGGTAGACTGCGAGTCAACCTGTTCTTGGAGTTTCTTTTCTTCCTTCATACCCTTGTAACTAAAGATGAAGAGATCTTCCAGTAGCTACAACTTGGTCCGTTAGGGCTTGGCTCTGGGTATTTAAATACTGCTGCACCCGAGAGATGATGTCTCAAGAAGGAAAAAAGCGTCACGGATGCGGTTGAGATAGAAATATGTGGCCATATGCGCCTGGTGGCCGGTTTCCCATTCCTCGTCGATGCTCGATGACATCAGAGTGAATGGAGTTACCAAGTTGGGTAAATATGAGAACTCCGACAAATTACTCAAGAAGACGTACAAGTAAGGTTTTTACTTTTGCGGAGGCGTTTCATCGGTGACACTAAAAGTTAATCGCACTATACAGCATGGTACCGTTGCTGGGACCACGCATATAAACCCGCTGAGTGTGTTTGTTGACACACTCTTCTATGTCTGCTATCCCGCCAGATACCACAAAGCAGATAGATAATACACAATTTTGTGGGTGTGCCTCGATGTTCAAGCCCTTCCCGATCGTCACTGTGCATCAAGGGTGCTTTGTTACAGTTAGGAATTGGTTAGAGACGCTCGAGAAGTAGTCACAGTCCTCATTACTCACTACTAGAGGGCTAGTGATAAGCGGTATGTATTAGATTTCCTCTGTATTCCCGACCTGAAGGAAAGAAGAAAAGAAAAAGATAAGCAGATAAGCAGAGGAAGGAAGCTCCATGCGAGCCCCCATAGCGTTACTGTGGGAGACAACACGCAACAACAAGTGCGGAGGTGGAACGAACTGTACACACAGGACATGCAGGCCGATGGATGTTTATCATCATACCTTGCAAGTTGGAGCCCTCATTTCTTTTACTCTTCTACTTTCTTTTTTCGAGCAGGCAGCGCAGGTCAACGGTCAACCATATGTATCAATCGCTTAGAGTATCAGATTTGCCTCGGTAGCGCATACTGTACTCAACTAATTGCAGTCTCCGACGACTATTACGTAGTATTACTCCAGGGTCTCGTGCCAAGCTCGGGAATCTGGCCTGCTGGTTGCCTGAAGGACCATACGATCTGTCAAGAAGGAAGAAAAACACCACAGCAATGTATCAACAGTGTCTGAGGCCAAATCGAAAAAAAACGCCACAGAGAGACAAGTGTTTGAAACTCTGTTCCCGTTTCACCTTCATCTTCCGGCCTTTTATAGCGCGTTTTGGTGAGGAAAGAAATGGTCTGCGGAGATGCATGCTAATGCAGGACCCCCGCGCATTGCGTCTCAAAGGCGGGTTTTGGCCCGGTGGGCGTCTTTATGTTGGGAAAGTCGGTGGGTGGTTTCTACAAAAGAGGACAATACTCCCCTTCGACAGTACGGTAAGAAGGCCCGTATAACATCTACGTCCGCAATAAAGCTCGGTCACTCACTTTTGTCTCTTCTAATCCTTGAAACCAGCGTCCCAGATCAATGGCTTTCAACGTCCGCAACACGAACCCAAAGGCCATCACCGAGGTGCTCGAGCAGAGCTCTTTGCAATATGAGATCGTCAAGCTTCAGAGCATTAGGATCCCGATGAGCGATGGCATCGAACTACAGGCCCACATGTGGATCCCCAAGGAGGCCTGGGAGGGGAAGAAGAAGGTCGGTACCTTGGTCGAGTACATCCCATACAGAACTGACGTTACCATCCAGAGAGACTCCATCAGACACCCTTGGTACGCTGGGAACGGTCTCGCATCGATGAGAATTGACATGAGAGGGTCCTCTGCCTCTGGTGGTGTGCTCGAGGATGAGTATCTCAAGATTGAACAGGACGATGCCCTGGAGGCGTTTGACTGGATTATCAAACAGGGGTGGTCCAATGGGAACATTGCAATGTTTGGCAAGTCGTGGGCCGGTTTCAACGGTCTTCAAGTGGCAGCAAGACAGCACCCTGCACTCAAGACAATTATCACTCTCATGTCCACAGATGACAGATACACAGATGACGTTCACTACCGTGGCGGATGTCTCATGGGTTCAGATATGCTTTGGTGGGGATCTACAATGGCCGTGTACGCCCCAAGACCGCAGGACCCAAGAGTCGTTGGATCATCCTGGAAGGAAAACTGGATGGAGAGACTTAATGCTGAGCCAATGGTGAAGAACTGGGTAGAACACCAGGTTAAGGATGACTACTGGAAACATGGCTCAATCAATGAAGACTACAGCAAGGTTGATATCCCAGTCTTGGCAATCGGTGGTTGGAGAGATGGTTACACATCTGGTGTCTTTAGAATGATGAAACACTTGCCACACAAAGAAACAGCATGCTTGGTTGGTCCTTGGGTCCACGAGTTCCCAGAGATGGCAGAACCAGCACCGAAGATTGGATATCAACAGCTTTCATTGAAATGGTTCATGAAGTATTTGGAGCCTGAAAACACCGAGTACCAGTCATTCTCCCTTCCAAGAATGACAGGTTATTTACAGGATCCATGCGGTATCAGAGACTCGTACTCTTATAGACCAGGTGAATGGGTGTCCACTAATGACAATGAGTTTAACGAAAATGTGTCATTGTTCATTAACGATGGTAACAAGCTGTCCCTTGCTGCGGCTGAAGTCGATTATCCATGCGGCGGTGTATTGTCGCATGGCTTGTTCAGAGGAACTTTTTGCCCATTCGGGTTTGTCGGGGACTTCCCTGCTGACCAGAGAGTCGAGGATTCCAAATGTCTTTGCTTTGATACCGATGTGCTCACAGAAGACTTAGAACTCTTTGGTGAACCAATCCTCAAGTTATCTGTTGCATCTAACAAGAAGTTTGCCAACGTCTCGGTCAAGCTTATTGATATCTACCCAGATAATGGCGAGAGCGTGTTGATCTCATGGGGACAGCTCAACCTTACCCACAGAGACTCTCATGAACATCCTGAATGGCTTGAGCCTGGTAAGAGATATGATGATATCCAGATCAAGCTCGATGTTTTGGGAATCAAGGTGGAAGCTGGTCACAAGTTGAGACTTGCCCTGTCTACTGCTGATTGGCCACAGAATTGGCCAACACCTGAGATTCCAATGGTAAAGGTCTTTAAAGGTGAACTTGTCTTACCAAATCTCAACAGAGCAACTGTTATTCCTTCGCCAAAGTTTGAGAAGCCTACGATTATGAAGGGTGTTGAGAGTCAAATTGTCAAACCTTATGATAGAGTCAAGACTGTTCATTACGATTATGCAACGGATGAATGGATGTTGTTTGACATTCAGGAATCGGGAATTGTAAAGATTCCACACTTTGATGAACTATCAGGCATTTATCACGGTAGTTGGAACAAGAACTTCTTCAAAATCAAGCCAGATGACCCACTGAGTGCTTACAATGAAAACCAATGGACATACCACATGGGCAGGGAGGAAGATGATTGGAGAATCAAAATCGAATCCAAATCCAGCTTGAGTTCTACAGAGGATCATTTCATCCTAAAAGTTTCGAATACTGCCTTTGAAGGTGAAGAAAAGGTTTTCCACAAGGACTGGGAATGGAAGATCGCCAGAAACTTTATCTAATATAGGTCTACAATGATAACATGAAACAAAAAATAAAGAAGAGCATCTATGATATATAAGCAAGCCCGATTTCCTGCACCGTCTTGATAGGTCATGACCTCCTTTTACAAACGTGTGCTCTAAATGGATTAGGCTTCCTGAATCACTCCTTCGACGACAACCGGTGGCTTGTCCTCTTTGACTGGAATGAAGACACAAACAACAGAAATAAAAATACAACAAACACCAATGATCCAGAATCCCCTCATGTAGTTGTTTGTACCATCAGAGTGAAGACTGTATCTGAAAACAAGGGCGAAGAAAATACCACCCATATTACCAAAAGCACCAGAAGTACCAGCAACAATACCGATATTCTTCGGATTGATGTGTGGCACTAAGGCGAAACAAGCACCATTTCCAGCTTCCATAAAGATACACATGACTGAGATTGATCCAATGAGGGCATGGATATGCATTTTTGACTCTGGAACCAATCCAATCCACAAAAGGAATACACCTTCCATGAAGGCGCAGAAAAGTAACCAGAATTTCTTGGCCTTTGTGGTTCTGAATCTGTGATATAATAGATCCGCAATGATACCACCAAGAGGGCGTGTAACGACGTTGAGAAGACCGATCATGGAGGCCCATGCACCAGATCTGCTCTCGTTCCAAGCACCTTCGGAACGCTTGAGGTAAAGTGCAGACAAGACGGATTCGATGGCCAACTCACCAAACGTGGCAATGTAAGGTAAAGCAACCAACATAGTACGGTAGTGGAATGTGGCTTTCATGAAACCAATTATTGTTGGGTCTTCGACAATCTGATCGAGGTCAACAACTTCCTTGACGCGAGTTTCAACAGTGTGAACTGCTCCTTCGGATTCCTGAAGAGATGAGTCAATGACCATCTCATCAATGTTGTGAATTTTATCTTCAGTTTCACGAGGAGGAAGATCACCTGTGTTGGAGAGAACAGGATGATTAGACTTGATGGAAACAACATCGACAGTACGGACATCAATACCAATGTGGAGCACATCACCTCTCTGAGACCATTTGCCTTCTGGACAGTCCTGTCCAAAGAGGATGCATGCCGCAGCCACTGCGCAGAGAATGATAAGTGGACCAATGTCAAAGGCGTAACTCCAACTTTGGTGAACAGTGTAACCTCTTCTCTGCAAATCATTCATAATTGCAGGCATGATGAAGAAGGCGACACCACCACCAGCGTTACCGAACCCACCAGCAAATGCGTTTGCAGAGCCGACAATCGCCTTATCAAAGAAAGTGGTGGTCCAGACCTGACAAGGAATGAAACTAGAACCCAGGAGACCAATGAAAAAACGAATAGCATGCAGGCCACTAATATTTGTGACAAGAGGAACAAAAGCAGTAGGAACACTTCCAACCAGCAGCACAATGACCATTGCATATCTAGGTCCAATCTTGTCACAAATTGGACCCATAAACACACGACCAATAAGGGTAGCACAAAGACCAGCAATATTGTTGTTACCAACATCCTTTGCAGTTAACTTCAAATCCTGTTTGATGGAATGTGCAAGCAGCGGTGGGAAGGCAAACCATGAGAGGAAAGAGACAAAGAAACCGAGCCATGCCAGATGAAAGGCTCTTCCATAGACGTTCAATGGATTTAGAATGGGCAGAGACGTGGCTTTGCCTGTCTTGGGGTTAACGAGCGGTGGCTGATACAGCTTCTTAAAGTCTAGCATGTTTCTTGTGTTGTAATCTTTAGAACTGAGCGCTCTGTTCCATCAACCTTGGTGACAGATCAAGAGCCTTTATAACTAACCCGGTGGTCAAAAGCCAAGATGGTACGAGATAACCCGAGAGAACCGTCAGCTGTGGTCTGTATCGACCCGGACTCTAGATAGATAACAGTCGCACGCTGACTCTTCTGTCCTGTCTATTATCTCTGAGCCAAACAAAGACACACGAAGCCTTTCTTTTACGTACAAAGTCATCTCAGAGACGCTATCACCGAGATCCTGCATCTCCGCGAAAAAGATAAGGTCTGGGCGGGGAATATATTTTGCATCAAAGTGCTGTGATGCCACAAGCACAAGCGGGTAATAAACAGCAGAATCTTGGCTCTGGAGATAGCTGGCTGATTGACTCAGTTGCTGTAAGCAGAAGGATAAACTCCTGTTGGCCAATCAGCACGTGCGGATTAACTTCTTTTTCCTGTTCTCGTATTCCTAGAATGTGGACCTTTCTAGTCTCCTCCGAGACATGCAGTCTTTGACGTACCCAGTCCTCGACAAAGAACGGCACACTTGGATGACTTCCACAACTTGCGGAGTCACAGTGGAAGATAGCGTTATCTCAAATCAGATGTCCCAGCGAGTTGCTAAGTCCGCTCAGCAGAGACTGAAGGAAGTTCCCTTTAAAATCAATACTGTCCAGCTGCCAGCCACGTAGTGGCCTCGCTCTCTGAGTTCTTGCCTTTGAAAGCTTTGCCCACCGAAGATGACATCTACTATGAAAACAGATACCTCTTCATCATCAGACAATGACGTCTCTTCTCTGAATACGTCTACTGAGGTATCTTCATATACTCCGTCAACGGTGAAAAAAGATGTTCCTCTGACGAATATTCTTGACATTGATACAAAGACTAAAGATTTTCATGTTGCTAGAGATGAGAGAATGCTCAGATTGACTGGTGCTCACCCTTTTAACAGTGAAGCTCCGCTGACGCTGTTGTACGAAAGCGGATTCATCACACCATCCAACCTTCATTTTGTTAGAAATCATGGTCCTGTACCACAAGTCAACACTGAAGAAATCATGGATTGGACTTTTTCAGTTTCCGGTATGGTGGATGAACCATACACAATGAGCATCCGTGACATGATTGAAGAGTTCCCCGTTTACACTAACCCAATTACACTATGTTGTGCGGGTAATAGACGTAAGGAGCAGAACCAGGTCAAGAATGGTAAAGGTTTCAATTGGGGTGCTGCAGGTGTGTCAACTTCCTTATGGACTGGTTGTTTCTTGTGGGATATCATCAAGAGAGCCAAACCTTCAAGACGTGCACGCTATCTGTGGATGGAAGGAGCTGATGATCCAGCAAAGGGCCCTTATGGTACTGGTGTTCCTCTTCACATGGTTCGTGATACTGAAAGACACATCATGATCGCTTATAAACAGAATGGAGAGTATCTCACTCCAGATCACGGCAAGCCACTTCGCTGTGTCATTCCTGGGATCATTGGAGGTCGTTCGGTCAAATGGTTGAAGAAGCTTGTTGTCTCTGATCGTCCATCAGACAACTGGTACCACATCTATGACAACAAGGTCTTACCAACTATGGTCACCGCAGAAATTGCCGCTGCTGAAGACCATTGGTGGAGAGATGAGCGATATGCGATTTATGATCTGAACGTCCAGTCTATCACTGTTTACCCTCAGATGAACGAGACCATGATCATTGACGAAACCACAGAGAATGAGTTCTACAAGGTCAGAGGTTTTGCTTACAACGGTGGAGGTCAGAGAGTTGGGAGAGTTGAGATTTCATTGGACCGTGGTAAGAGTTGGAGACTATGTGAGATCAACTATCCAGAGGATGAATACAGAGAAGCTGGTCCTTTTGAACTCTTTGGTGGTACTGTTAACGTTTATGAGAGACTTTCCTGTCTTTGTTGGTCTTTCTGGGAAATTGATGTCAAGAAATCTGATTTCAAAGGGGCAAAGGATATTGTGGTCAGGGCAATGGATACCTCGATGAGTGCACAACCAAGAAACATGTATTGGAATTTGACATCGATGTTGAACAATTGGTGGTACAGAGTTGCAATTCAACCAGGAACACAAGATAATGAGATTGTCTTTGAACATCCTTGTTTTGCAAACACTTCAGGTGGATGGATGGATAGGGTTAAGAGGCATGGAGGTAACATCCTGGATACACTCTGGGGTGAGGATGACGAAGTTGTTGGTGGCACAGGCGAGAAGAAGGAGTTTGTTGACCAAGATTTGGTTATGATTATTAACCCTGAGAAGGCCAACGTCATCATTACAAAAGAGGAATTGGCCAAACATGCCTGTGATGAGGATCCATGGTTTGTTGTCAAGGGACATGTCTTTGAAGGTACTCCATTCCTCGAAGAGCACCCTGGCGGAGTGCAGTCTATTACAATGGTTGCCGGCGAGGACGCTACTGATGATTTTCTTGCCATTCATTCTGAGACCTCCAAGCTTATGCTTAAGAAATTCCACCTTGGAAAGCTTGAAGGTGCTGGAGGTGATGATACAGTTGTTGCCGCTCCTGCTATTATTGAGAAGACACCTACATTATTGAATCCAAAAAAGTGGAAGAATATTACTTTGACCAAGAAGGAGGTGATCTCCCACGATTCGAGAATCTTTACATTTGCACTTGAGCATGAGGAACAAACAACAGGATTGCCTACTGGAAAGCATTTCTTTATCAGAACCAAGGATCAAGATGGCAATTACGTTATGAGAGCATACACGCCAAAATCCAACCACCGTGTCAAGGGTCGTTTGGAAATACTTATGAAGATCTATTTCCCAACAACTGAGATCCCAGGAGGTAGGATGACTATGCTTATCGAGAACATGTCCATTGGGAGTCAAATCGAGATCAAAGGTCCAATCGGTGAATTTGAGTATCATGGAAACGGTACGTTCAACTTTGACGGGAAAGATGGGAGAGCCGATTCTTTCTTCTTTATTGCTGGTGGATCTGGTATTACACCTTGCTATCAGATCATTGCAGAGATTGCTGAGTCTGCCGAAGACAACACCAACATGGTGATGTTCTACGGAAACCGTAAGGAAGAAGATATCTTGTGTCTTGGGGACCTTGAAGAGTTCAGCCGTAAGAAACCTCACACTTTGAGGGTAGACAACTGTCTTTCCAATGTTGACGAAGATTCAACGTGGACTGGGATGCGTGGAAGGCTTTCCAAATCCCTGTGGGATGGATATATTAAAGAACAGGAGACTAAGGGAGAGTACATGATTCTTGTCTGTGGCCCAGGTGGCATGGTTGATGCAGTCAAGCAGTTTGTGAGGGAAGACGGTATTCCAAAGGATAGGGTTGTCTTCTTCTGAAGAGAGTCTTTTAGATATTTATTTAGAGTGATACATATGCATTGATGGTAATAGTCGAGTAGGGACCCGCTTGTGCCGTTTGTTACACTTCATTCAGAGGCCAACCTACAAGCTCGCCCACCCACACAGAAGAAGATATATCTGAGAATAACCTCAGATACACTAATTATTCTGTCTTCTCTGTCTCTCTCTCTTATCAGTACATCTCCTGATATTGTTGTTTTGCAACAGCTGTTCCAAGCGGAGAATAAAACCTGCCCAGATTGCAGGAAGCTGCAGGACGGAGAATTGATAAGGCTACGGACTCAAGCGGGAAAAACCGCAGCACTGCCAGCTACCACTCCTTTGTACGGCCCTGGAGTCACTGGCCTCTCATCCAACCAGAGTTGTCCAATAGCCGATTACATCCCAGTCGGATTTAATCTGTAGTGTCTGACAGCGCTTGAACCATTGGGTTACCTGGCTGTGATGATTCAATATAACCCCAGGGCCCCTGCCGGATTCTGTTTATGCGATGAGCTTGCACAAAGCTGAGTAACACTATACACAAACAATATGAAAGTTGAAGGTCCAATGGGTGGTATTCCACCGCTTCCTTCATCATATGGAGCCCATGTTCCGAAGAAGATCGTCATTGTAGGGCTTGGTATGGTTGGATTCGCCTTTCTGGAGAGGATGCTCAATGATGACACAAATGGAGACTTTGTCTACACGATTCTTGGAGAAGAGCCATATCTTGCCTACAACAGAGTTGGACTCACTGAGTACTTTGAACATCGCAATTTTGACAAGCTTTTGCTTTCCCCTGAGTCCTTCTACGCTGAGAGAAACAAAGAGCGCTGGGATTTCAAGACTGACTGCTCAGTTGTTGAAGTCGATCGAGAGGGAAAGTGTGTAAAGACGACCACAGGTGAGGTATTTGATTATGATATTCTCGTATTCGCTACTGGTTCTACTGCTGTCCTTGCTACAGACCTCTTACCTCCTCCTTCCAATGGCAGATCCAAAGATGATTACAGAAACTACCGCAGCATGGGATGCTTTGTCTACAGAACCATCGAGGATTTGAATTCGATGCTTGACTATTCTATGACGACCAAGCCATCCGTTACGAAACGTGCAGTCGTCGTTGGTGGTGGTCTTCTTGGTCTTGAGGCTGGAAAGGCACTTCTCGATATGCAACAGTACGACAACGTCACGATCGTTCACAGATCCAAATGGCTCTTGTCTCAACAACTTGATGAGAAGGGAGGAGGTTTGCTCACGGATAAGGTTGCCGAACTTGGTGTTTCTGTAAGAACTGGTACCACTGTGGAAGAGTTGATTTTTGACTCAGACAACAAACTAAGTTCTATCCGTTACAGCAATGGAGAAGTAGAGGAGTGTCAACTTTTGTGCTACACCATTGGTATCAAGCCAAGAGATGAAGTAGCTGGTGCTTGTGGATTAACATGTGCTAACAGAGGTGGTATTGCTGTCAATAACTTCATGCAAACGAATGACGAGAACATATTTGCCATTGGAGAATGTGCCTCGTGGAACAACAAAACGTTTGGTCTTATTGCTCCTGGTATCTCCATGGCTGAGATTCTTTGCTTCAATTTAATTCAAGCCAAATTCCATTCGCCGAGACAGTTTGCTGAGCCTGATATTGGTACAAGGCTGAAGTTGATGGGTGTTGAAGTCGCCTCATTTGGTGACTACTTTGCAGATCGTTCTGAGCCAAAGTGGGTTCCAAGGGGTTATCCAAAGGCAGTCAGATCTCTGGTTTATGAGGATCCAATTGGTGGAATGTACAAGAAGTTGATCTTGACAAAGGATGGTAAGTACCTTCTTGGTGGTATCCTTGTCGGTGACACGAAGCAGTTTACCAAGTTCACATCGATTGCCAAAGCACGCAAACCACTTGATGGTCCTGCTTCTGACTTCATTCTTGGAAAACTTGGAGATGATGACAACGTCGACTCACTGTCGGACGATACTCAAGTCTGCTCATGTCAGAATGTTACGAAAGGTCAGCTGATTGCTAAGATTCGTGATGGGACATGCAGTTCCTTGGGTGAGCTCAAGTCCGTTACAAAGGCAGGAACATCTTGTGGTGGTTGTGAACCTACCATGAAAGTTATTTATGAGGCCGAGATGAAGAAGATGGGTAAGGTGCTCTCCAAGGCATTGTGTATTCATTTCAAAGAGTCAAGAGCTGATCTGTTCTCCATTGTCATGGTCAAGCGGTACAAGACGTTCAAGGAGGTTATGGAGAATCACGGTCTTATTGCTGGTGCTGCTGGTTGTGAGATTTGCAAGCCAACAATTGCCTCGATTCTTGGTACACTTCAAGGACGTCATATTTTGGATAGTGATCTCCACCATTTGCAAGAAACCAATGATAGATACTTGGGTAACATTCAGAGAAATGGTACTTACTCTGTTGTTCCAAGAATGTCTGCTGGTGAGATTACCCCAGAGAAGCTAATTGCCATTGGAGAGATTGGAAGAAAATACGACCTCTACACCAAGATCACAGGAGGCCAAAGAATTGATCTGTTTGGTGCTTTGAAGCAGGATTTACCGAAGATCTGGGAAGAGTTGTATCAGAATGGGTTTGAATCCGGACAAGCATATGGTAAGACACTTCGTAATGTCAAGTCGTGTGTCGGATCTACGTGGTGTCGTTATGGTATTGGTGATTCTGTCGGATTTGCTATCAGACTTGAAGAACGTTACAAAGGTATCAGATCTCCACACAAGATGAAAGGTGGTGTTTCTGGATGTGTTCGTGATTGTGCTGAGTTCCACGGAAAGGACTTTGGTCTCTGTGCAGTTGAAAATGGCTATAGTGTCTACGTGGGAGGCAATGGTGGTATGAAGCCTGCACATGCACAATTACTCAAGGCTGATGTTCCTCCAGATCAGGTCATTCCTCTTCTTGACAGATATCTCATGTTTTACTTCCGCACAGCAGATAAGCTGCAGCGTACTGCCCGTTGGTTGGAGAATTTGGATGGTGGAATTGAGTATCTTCGGGATGTTGTGGTCCATGACAAGCTTGGAATCTGTAAGGACCTAGAGGAACAAATGGCCGAACTTGTTGGTCACTACTTTGACGAGTGGGCGGCAGTTACACATTCAAAGGATAAGGAGGTTCCAAATCTCTTCAAGCAGTTTGCCAATACAGATAAAGCTCAAGAGTCTATTGAGATTATCCGTGAGAGAGGTCAAAGACGCCCAGTGGACTGGCCAGCTAATGATAACGTTAAGAGAACTAACTTCAGCGGTGTCAAGTGGTCGCAGACGCATTGGAGAGAGGTGTGCAAATCTTCTGATCTTCCGGTGAAAGACGTTGGTTCTTCAACCACTGTGCTTATCTCAGACACACAGATTGCGCTCTTCCGTCTCCAGGACAAGTTATATGCTTGTCAGAACATGTGTGGACACAAGCGAGCATTTGTTCTTGCTCAAGGTATTTTAGCCACTGATGAGAACAATGAGGTATATGTGTCTTGCCCTTTGCACAAGAGAAACTACGTTATTGACAGCAAGTCGGAGACGAGCGGAAGCTGTAAGAACGACTCCAGTCAGTCCGTTACTGTGTTTGAGATCAAGGAGGAAGATGGTAAGATCCTGTTGAAGCTTCCACCAGACCAAGAGCTCGACGAGGTGCTTGGTACGTCGAAGTGGAAAGTGAGAAAGAGCGAGGCCACGAAGGAACTCGAAGTCTTCAAGAAGATTGATGAGAGATTCAAGATCAAGGTCCCCGTGAGAGAGCCCGTGTTACTCACTGGAACAACCAACCTGGATTGGTGATTGGATAACTTGTAAAGATCTTCAAATATGCGCAAATATTGTAGGGAGAGAGCGGACTTTGGCGCTCCGAGACGCGCCGCCGGATTAAGCCGAAAGCACTAAATCCGAGATTTATCCGAATTGATAGGCGCACTGTGAGGCTCAGAAGAGCATATCAGGAGCTATAGAATTTAATACCGCAGTCAGCTTTCAACAATGCAGGGCCCCATCTCTAAGGCCAAACCAAGGAGAAACACGTTATGTCGGAGGGGAAGCACGGAGGACCACCGAGATCTTTGGCGTGTTCCTTTTGTCGCCGGAGAAAGCGCAAGTGTGACGGCCAGAACCCTTGCTCGATCTGCCTCAAGTACAACAAGAATGGAGTCTGTGAGTATCAGGCAGACCAGGATAAGCGGAAGTGGAAGTTCGATTCGACACATGTGGACTACCTGGAGTTGAAGATGGATATACTTGAGCAGCTGGCTGGTGAACTCATCAAGACAAATCCGCAGAAAGCAGCACAGATCATGGCTTCTCTCCCTAGTCGGAAACTCAAACTGTCTGATGTCGAGAACAAGGTACGACACTCTACAGAGATGGCAGATATCGTACGAGGACTGGCATTTGAAGGAGCTATTGAAGAACTAGGATCAACAAAGTGGAGAGTGAGGCAGGATATCGACGGTGGAACGGAGTTCTATGGTCCAGTCTCAGGGCGAGAGCAGGTGATTGAAACTCGGGAGCAGGAGGACACTGCTGGACAGCGGAACGATAAGCTCAAAGAAATCTTGAAGAGCAGTTACTACAGGTTGAACCTTATTTTTCACTTCAAAGTGGGTTTTGGACGCTTCTTTCTTGCTTCGTGGTTGTCTGCGGACGAAATGAGCACTTGGGAATATCCTTCTCAGGACGTTACTAAGCAACTGCTGATGTGTGCGGTGTTTCTGTATGGTGCATTACTTGACAACCAGAAGGAACTTGCATTTGCTCTACTACAGGAAGCTGAGTCATTGGTTATGGAGGCCTCCAAGACTGTCAATGAGAATGTCCTTCATGCACTGTTGATTCTGAGCTGTTTCGAACTTGGAATGGGCTTGGATTCGAACTCGTGGGCATTCAATGCAATGTGTTCTGCTTCCACACAGTATATGAAACTTCACCTTCAGGATTCAAAGTCTCCCTCTCCTCTTGTCCTGTTGTTCTGGTCTGTTATGCTACAGGATCGTATCATTACCAGTGTACTGGGAAGAGGTTGTCGAATTCAGTACTTCCGTGTTATGACACCTTTCCTTGAAGTACAAGATTCTATCACAGATTCTGATGATGATACTTCCATTACATTTGCTTCATTTGCCATTCACACTAAGCTTTGGTTTTTCCATGACAAATTCTTGAGCCAGATTTATTCGAACAAGTCGGCTGTCTTACACAACTCACATCGTATGATGCTTATCAACCAAGGTATATCAGTGTTGAAGGAGATTGAGGAAAGTATACCCGTTTATCTTCAGCTTTCAGACCAAACTTATGATCCTCGTATCTTGTTCTTGCATTTGTCTTTTTGTGTTACCTACTTGTTGTTCCACAGGGCCTACCTAAGGCAGATCCCACTCAAGGTTCTCCAGATTACTACTGAGCAATGTGATCGAGCTGAGAAGATTGTTTCCAGGCTCCTGGAATCCGACTTCTCCTGCACTGCCGAGGTCCCCTATTTTTCGTCCTATCTAATTCTGACATGTGCCACATTTGACATGTTTTTATTGACCAACAAGAGTGAACATGCTTCACATCAGGGGAATGCCACTGCAAGAATGAGAACCTATGTGAGGGCATTACAGAGGATTAGTGTCTTTTGGAGAAGAGGTTCTAAAGACCTACGTGTGTTAAATTCGCTATCTAATAGATGGCAAATCGAGCTACCTTTCCTCCAAGCAGCTGTTAAGGCGCTGCCTCAGCACATGTCTCCATCCGAGAGTCCTCTAGACTCGGAATTTTCTGAGTTTGAATTGGAGCTCAGAAGATATGACGATTTATTCAATGATTCTATAGCGGACTCTATTTAATATTCACATATTCAGTAATTAATCTAATGCAAACATACTATTGCTCGCCTTTACCAGAGTTCCCTTGCGAGGCAGTGCTTTCCCGAGTTGGTGGAGGAGCTTCACAATCCAAGGGATAATTCTCAGGAGACCATGAGCTCATAGCATTAGCTTCCACTTCGTTAAAAGTAAAGTTGATTCGACTTGTCAATTTTTGTATTAGTTGATCGATGTTTTGGAAGCGATCTTCGTCAACCTGGGTGTACGGATCGGCCGCAGAGTGCATCTTTGGACTGGTGACATATGGTGATCTGAATTCTTCAAGACCTGCAAGTTCTGAATCCCACAGCATGAATGGATCAAATCCATCTCCCACAAGGTAATCATGTGACTGTGTAGTAACATCTCCAGATATTTCCTTGCCTATCATTTCCGCATCGACAATATGATGTTTTAATTCCATCTCCGATACAATCTTTATTGCTCTCTCTGACATGGCCCAATTTCTTGAGAGCTTTCTTAGCATTTCCTTGGCTGACATGTAGTACTTCCAAAGATGCCTTCTCTTGATCTCGCTGTGCGACTCACTGATTTTAAGAACAAATATGAAAGCAAAGCATACTGTACCAATGATTTGTGGGAAGTAGTAAGGGAGTGTGTCAATGTCTATGACGCTATTCTCTGGGTCTGTGTTATGATCAAGAAGGTAGAGAATCTCACCACATTTCAAGACGGCGTCAATAGTATCCGAATCTCCTGCTCCATTCTTGAACGACTGTCTGAATCCAATCTTGTTAAGTTGAAGAACAATGAAGTTAAAGTTGAAATTGTAGATGAGGATAAATGTATTTGTTTCATCGTCAGCTGAACGATTCCAATCCAATGAATCCATACGCAAAGGTGTAGGTAATGATGCTTGGAATTCTTGTAACGTCTTCATCGCCGTGGTGAGAACCTTGGCTCTGTTAGCTGTATCTCCAACATCCAATTGTGTCGAGTATATTTGGTCTGTGAATCTGTCATATATGTACCAAAGACGTGAAACATTTGAAAAAGTAAGTTCTTGTAAGTGAACAAGGGAGTTGACTGCATCTGACTGTACTTGATAGAAAGGCGCAATGATTCTCTTAAAATGAATGACACAAGGTACGTTGAGAGAACTCGTGATAATTCTGTCCTGTGTGCAGATCGACCAAAGAGCACTAGCTGTCAATGGTGTTTGATGTGGAGCATATCCAGGTTCTCCAGCTTCTTCCTCATAAGATATATGCAGTCCCATGTGTTGGGTCAATGAGCATGAAACTGAATTCAAAAGATATGATTGGAACACATCACCTTGGCCTAACTCGTAGCAAGACAATAGGTAGATACCAGCCACGAGATGCATACACACTTTGCTCTTGCACATGACACTCACAAGCGTATCTCTTGCTCTGGAAATGAACAATTTTTGGTGGATCTTAGCATCGGGTTCATTTGAATAGATCGATGCAATGCCAAATATTGTGTGCAAGAGGAACAGATCGATGGGTTTGGTGACGTCGTTGTATATCAACATTGAGAGCTCATTTATGACGTACACCATCAGCATCGAATGCGGGGCAAAATTCTTCTTGAATAATGCAAACAACGTTCTCTGATATTCCAGTGATCTGAATTTAATAGATCCATCTAGCATTAGGGATACAGGTACGGACGTTTCATCAAGCATCAACTCCGGCAAGGAAGGGTTGTCTATGGCGGCCTCGGGGCTCTCTATTGTGTCCTGTTTGAGTTGCAGTCCCCTCAGCATATCAGCAAGGGAATCAGCTAGCAATTCACTGTCTTGGTAATCCGTATCAATGCCCGCACCGACGAAGGACTCACTTGGGAGCAAAAGCGCAGCTTCAGAGGACTTCTTCTTATCTCCTTCATCGAGCACTGCAAGTCTCTCGCCAATCGCCGATCTGAGGGTATCGTCATCCTTGATAAACTCTGTGATGAACTGGAGGAGCTCTGAGGACCTCGACTCGAGGTACTGTATGTAGTCTGTGTGGTATTTCCGTCTGCGGCGGTCACTACCAGTAGCATAAGTGCACGTTTGGCCGTTCTTCACACAGGAGCCACATGGAGCTTTGCCATTGCACTAATCAAACGGTCAGTCTGCGCTCTTCGAAACTGGACAAATTGGACTTACACGTAGCTTCTTCTCCCGACAATAGAAACACTGACTCCGATTATCGTCCATCTATGTTAGACCTTCCCCTGTAGCATAGATATATTAGTATCATATTGTCCATTTAGGGAAGTTCTTTTACTGCTGGGAATTCCGCGAATTGGAGTCACGTGATTCGGCCGATAAAGGTGACATCTTAGAGACTCATATCTTAGAGACTCAGTCTCGACATCACACACTTTTACTTCTTCATTATCTTCGTCCATCTATGTTAAGGTCTTCTTCTCAGAATGGCTAGTTAAATTATGTCAACATAGGTTTTCGCGTTGTAAAGATTTTTAGAATTGAAAAACGGCACACCTGGGGTTCTGGGAATTTATATATAGTGATATTAATTATAATTTATACATTCTACAATAGTACACCCATGTAATAGAATCTAAAAAAAAGGATGTCACCGGAAGATAAGAATCTAATAATCATCGGGTTGAAGTCTCAACCGATCAAACGTTTGGGTGTCTATCTCCGAGTAGGCGTACTTTCCAAGAACAATCTGTGATAGATTGACAGTTTTGTTGGTCAGCAGAACACTCCTCTGATCAGTTGCAATCCTCCTCAAAACAGAGAATGTGCGTTCTGAAGATACTGAAGAGCCCTGGAAAACCAATAAATCTAACACTAATCTGTGCAGTTTGTCGCCGAGAAGCCCTCTATGCCTGTCCCTGTTCACACTAAAATATCTCACCAAATCCTCCAAACTGTTCAATTCTCGGAATGAAATCAGAGCTGTTTCAGTTTTCAAGAAATAATCGAAGTTTTTGAGTGAATTAAAAGGAATGAATGTGGTCTCTTGAACGCCACCAGCTGCTAAGATCCAACTTTTTAGCCTTCTGACCTCACAGTGTGGTAAACCTTCCCAAGCATTTTCTCTTGAAAGGAGATAATCCTCAAAAGTCGAGTATTTAAACATGCTTTGGTCGTTTCCGGCCGACCAGTGGGATCGCAACGATTCATAAGTGTAGTTTTTGACAGTTCCGCTTGTTTCACTTGACTCATAATCAGCGTTATCTTCAGCAGTCAGTTCATCAATGAGACGGCATTCAATAATCCTCTCTTGGTTCTCTGTCAACACAACTCCCGTAGTTGCATTACCAGTGAGTTTCAAACATAGTCTTTTTGGAAGTAGTTTGGAGGCAATGAGATAGTTTGGATCACCTCCCACAATCGTAGCGTATTTCTCAAGCTTCTCCAAAGCCCTTTGAATACGTTCCAAGTGCGTCCTTGAAGAGGGAGCAGTGGTGGCTTTCAAACATCTCTCAATTATCGACAAATGTAGCCTCATACCCTCAATTATTGGAATAACTAGTGTTGCAGTGCCAGAGATGTTCGATAACGTTTCAGTGAAGCCTTGAAAAACTCTTAGTTCATCCAGAAGAGTCTTCATATCACTGTAAGTATTTTCACTGAAATAAAACATACTGGCTAGGTCAAGTGTGTCAGGATTCGATGATAACACAGACTTCATCTTCTCCGTGAGTGGCTTGTTTCTCACAAAGCTATCAAGTAGAGATATAGCGGAGTTCCATCTTGTTGGATCCATCCTTTTCAGTTCCACTGGGGCCTCGCGGTCAATAGTTTTCAAGAACAATTTAGCTTTGCAGTAGGCATCTCTGAGTTCGACGCTTTCATTCAACGTTTCGGTTATTGCATGAAGCCTTTTCAAAATACCTTGATAGTCAATTGTATTCACAAGGGAGGTGATTGGCAGAACTCTATCAGCAATGGTCTCTTCCTCATTCTCCTCTTCGTTCTGCCCTTCCTTATTTTCACCTCCTTCGGTATCGTTTGACTTTTTTTGCCTCTTTCTATTTCCAGATCCTGGCCCATCATCAGAGAACACCCAATTCAATATGTGAGCAGCACAGCCACCTTTCATAATCCTCTGGCTGGGGAATCCAGTCTCAAACATTAATCTCAAGGGCGCCACCTTGGAGGCGTTATCTGTGGTCAGACTCTTCACACATTCCAAAACACCAAGATCTCTCAATTTCTCTACCATCGTTGTAAAGAGATAATCACTGGTATCCGAAGTCACTTGCACGAGCGCAATCAGTACATGTCGAACGCTGTTACTTGAGTGACACATATAGTGTCCATTTATACTCATGTAGGAGTAACCATGACGACTGTATTCATCAGCCGTCAGATGTAGCCTGGTCCCTTTTTCCTTGAATTCCTCAAACAACGACCCCAAAACTTTTTTTGAGGTACCTCCAAGCAGACTCAACGCTGACTTAGGGCTTAGTGACTCGAATTCGGGATTCAGCTGGTGCAGGAATAGCCTCTCTTCTCTAACATCCAACTGATTCAATGGTCTATTCGAAGCCATGTAGCTCATAAGCTGATAGTGCTGGAGTTTCCGCTCCACTGGCATATCACGATTCATAAAGTCCAACTTCCTTTGCTTTCTGGGAGAGTCGATATCTCCACGCCTTCTCTTCAAAGCATTGACTTTACGTTCAAAGATATCGTTCGGTCCACCTGTGCCAATACCGTGTTTGTTCAAAAGATGAATCTCTAAGGCCTGGTCCAGAGCAGAGGCTGGATTGCCCTTTGTGTAATACCCACACTCTTTAGTGCCACTTTTGATATTACACTTGAGTGACCATTTGTCGTCTCCACCAGCGTTGATATTAGGAATCTTCAATCTGTAAAAGTAGTACACCCCATTCTTCACCTGAGCATTGGGGAAGTTTTGTTGAGAAAATGGAAGGAATCCGTCAGTATCACCAGTTGTCAATGCCTCATCCACAATTTCAGTTGGCGGTGTTGATGATTGGGCGTTCGAAGCTACTGTATCCGTGCTGCTCACAGGCAACGGTTCACCGTCTGATTCTGTATCAGACTGTAATTCAATGAGCTCGATGAAACTACCACTCATCCTTCTAGAGACCGGTACTAGAGAATCTATAAAGTTCAATTAATAGAAGATAGAAGATATAACTCCGATCACCGGGTTTCTTTTGCTATGCGAAGTTCCGACGCCCATGTCACGTGATTCGGCCGATAAAGGGTGACATTTCAGTCTCAACGTTATAAGCTGACACTTTCACTTCTTCATTGCTGGACGAGTCAACATGTCTTTGTTGAAGAGATTAGAGGAAACCCAGAAGAACTATAAGTTTTACTATCTTATTCCCGGGAATGAGAAGCTAAGTTCAGAAGCTGGCTTCTATCAATGGCTGAGGCTTTTCAAAAGCAGACTACCAACGGTCGGTCTTGGTATTGCTGATTATGCCTTTGAAGGGATTATGCCTCGATCTGGTGGCGACCCTGTTCTGATTGCTAATGCTTATGACGAGATCATCACTATCGCGTTGTTTAACAGTGTTGCTGATTATTCTTTCCTCGAGGCACATGAGCGCTTCAACTTCGAAGGTAAGAGGCTTCTTGAAGACTTACTTGAAAAGTATCTGTATCGTACTCCTCAGCAGGCCGTGTCTCTGCTCACTGAGCTTAATGGCCCGGTCTCGTCGTCGGATCCACGTGCAGAATTGACCTCTAAGATCCAGTACCTGGAGGATGCTGTTTACAAAAACCCTGCAGTCACCGTTTCCACTATCGCTGCTCTTAACTTCCTTTCTGCACTCGAGCAGAAGGGCATGGAGAAGGAGGTACAAGGTGTCTTGGACTTTTGCCGCAGGACGTACGGTCTTGGATTCAAAGGCTTCAACCTTGCAAACATCACGCGCATTGTACAACGTTTTAGAAGTGACGGTATGATGAGAACTATACAAGGTGAGTCCCTTTCGTTGGGGAATGTACCACGACCAAACAAAAGACGGTCCGGTCCATGCGACACCACAATCTTTTTGGATTCGAAGATCCCCTACCATGTTATGAACTTTCGCTCGGCATTCAAAAGTCTCAATACACAGCCAGGTCCCATTTGGAGCGTTGTCGGCGGCGATTATGACGACTGTGACGGCACCCTTACCGTATATGGTGTGGGGAGTGTTATAATCCGTCTGGATAATGGACAGGAAATCTCTTTGGGGGGTGCCTGTTATATCCCTGGTGCTCCTCGTAATCTGATGTCGGTTTCTCGTGCTGCATCTTCTCGTACAACCCATAAAACCTTTGTCAGTTACTCTGGCGAGAATGCGTTTAGTTTGGGGAACAAGATTGCCGTCCACGACCCTGAATTCGGTGATCTTTATAAGATTCTGGGAAAGATCGTGACGACTGCTGATAGACGCCGCAAAAGAGCTCTGCTTTCTGAGAAGGATTCTTCCTCCCCTAGTGATATCTAGCTGGCCTTTTTCATCCAATACATACTTGTGATAAGGAACATGGTGCAGGATCTAGAGGATGCTGTTTTCAGCAACCCTGCGATAACCCCTTCATCTTTGGAAGCACTCAGCTTCCTTTCTACACTCCAGCAGAAAGGCATGCGGAAAGATGTTCGCCAGATTTTACACTTTTTCGAAGCTGAGTATGGTGTCGGATTCAAGGACTTCACGCTTTCAAACATCTTGCGCATTGCACGGAGTTTGGGAATTAACGATTTATTCAAAGTTGGAGAGACTGGTCCATCCTGTTGGGTTCAGAAGGTACCACAAAGATCAAAGAATAGACGTTCCCAAACTACTGTGGCATCGTCTTCTAACTCAGATGCCACCAGAGTCTTGTTGTCTTCGGGCATTTCCTCCCATATTGTGACATCCCGTTCTGCATTTACCCATCTTAACACAGATACAAATGTATCTATCATCGCAGCAAACGGTACTCAGTTCTCCGTGTGTGGAGTGGGAAATGCTGTGCTTCGTCTGAATAATGGGCTTACAATGACTTTGCTGGATGCCTGTTATGTCCCGACTGCTACTGTTAATATGATATCGGTTTCTCAGGCTACATCGCGTGGAGCTAGCATGAAATCTAGATCATCATCATCAATATGATATATTAGTATCGTATTGTCCGTTTAGGGAAACTCTTTTACTGGGGATTCCGCGAATTCTAGTCACGTGATCTGGGAGATACAGGGGTGACATCGTCGAGACTCAGTCTTGACATCTTAGAGACTCAGTCTCGACATCACACACTTCAACTTCTTCATTGTTGGACGAGTCGACATGTCTCTGTTGAGAAGGTTAGAGGAATTTGAGCGGAAACATACTTTTTACTCTCTTCTTCCCGCGAGTGAGAAGCTAAGTTCAGAAGCTGGCTTCCACAAATGGCTGAGGCTTTTCAAAAACAGACTACCAACGGTCGGTTTTGGTATTGCTGATTATGCCTTTGAAGGGATTGTGCCTCCATCTGATGACGACCCTGTTCTGATTGTTAAGGCTTATGATCGGCTCATCACTATCGCGTTGTTTAACAATGTTGCGGATTTGTCTTTCCTCGAGGCAAATGAGCGCTTCAACTTCGAAGGTAAGAGGCTTCTTGAAGACTTGCTTGAAAAGTATCTGTATCGTACTCCTCACCAGGCCGTGTCTCTACTCACTGAGGTTAACACGACTGGCTGGGCTTCGTCGTCGGATCCACGTGCAGAATTGACCTCTAAGCTCCAGTACCTGGAGGATGCTGTTTACAAAAACCCTGATGTCACCCCTTCTACTGTGGCTGCTCTTAACTTCCTTTCTGCACTCGAGCAGAAGGGCATGAAGGAAGAGGTAAAGGAGATATTATCTCTTTTCTCTTCTGCATATGGTATCGATTTCAATGGTTTCACCCTTGCAAACATCTCGCGCGTTGCACAAAGTGTTGGGATTAACGATGTAATCAAACTTGGAGAGACCCAGAATGCACCACCAAGAGCAAACAATAAACGTTTCCGGAGTTTGTCCCCTCACCCATCTGTCACCACAATCTATTTGGATTTGAAGATCCCGTACCATGTTTTGACCTCCCGCTCGGCATTCAAAAGTCTCACGAGAGATGAGGATGCGATTGATGCCGTTACCGGCAAGGACTATGACGACTGTGATGGCATGCTTATGGTCCACGCTGTGGGAGATGCTGTGATCCGTCTTAATAATGGACAAGCACTGAATTTGAAGTCTGCCTGTTTTATCCCGGGTGCCGCTCTTAATCTGATGTCACTTTCTAAGGCTACAACTGATGGGACCATCATTAGATTTTCTGACAGGAATGCCTTTGACAATTCTGGAACCAGAATTGGCATCCAGGACCGTAAATCTGATGATATTTATGAAGTCCTCGGAAGCATCGAGATCGCTGATCACAGCAAAGAGCCCTTTGTTTTTCCTAGTGATATCTAACTGGCCTTTTTGTCACCATCCAATACATACTTGTGATATTTTCTCACCACCGATGTTTTCTCTCTCTATTCATATCCAAAATCTTTGTACAAAGAAGAAGCCTGTGATATGTCCTTCTCTTTAAAATGGACTTACAGTCACAACAGTAGAAACATTGACCCCGATTATCGTCCATCTATGTTAAGGTCTTCTTTCCTTTATAGAATAGGCTGAACATCATTTTCCGATTTGGGAAAGCGGTGCAGTGTCAGGAAAGGGTGTCACGTGGTATGTGAAACATGGTCAAAACGTTCCCAAATCTCGACGTAATTCCTAGCTTAGTAACTCCCAACTTCACCCTAAACAGTTGATTACCAAAGTGATGGCTTCAAGAAACCACACATCTCCTTTAAGCTGTTTAGAACAGTTGAAGTATGGCCCTATGATTCATAACCTTCTTTTCGTCAATGAGAAACTATCTTCTTCAGATGGCTTCCACCAATGGCTACGCAATTTCAAATTCAAACTAGGAGTTATGGCATATGGAATTTGCGATTATGCCTTTGAAGGCATTGTCCTTGAAACTGATGATGACCCTAATCTGCTTGTTGCTGCTTATGATGATATCATCACTTTGGCGGTGTACTACTCTGTGGAGTATTTATTTCTAGAGGAGATTGGGGTCCTCGACCTCAGAGGTAAGAAACTTCTTGACCACTTGATTGATCGATTCCAGTACGCTTCTCCTCGCGAGGCTGTTTCTCTGCTCACTCAGGTCAACATGGATTCATTTGCAACGTCCTCAGATTCACACAATCAATCAAGGAACATGGTGCAGGATCTAGAGGATGCTGTTTACAGCAACCCTGCGATAACCCCTTCATCTTTGGAAGCACTCAGCTTCCTTTCTACACTCCAGCAGAAAGGCATGGGGAAAGATGTTTTCCAGATTTTACACCTTTTCGAAGCTGAGTATGGTGTCGGGTTCAAGGACCTCACGCTTTCAAACATCTTGCGCATTGCACGGAGTTTGGGAATTAACGATTTATTCAAAGTTGGAGAGACTGGTCCATCCCGTTTGGTTCAGAAGGCACCACAAAGATCAAAGAATAGACGTTCCGGAAGAACTGTGGCATCGTCTTCTAACTCAGATGCCACCAAAGTCTTGTTGTCTTCGGGCATTTCCTCCCATATTGTGACATCCCGTTCTGCATTCACCAATCTTAACACAGATACAGATGTATCTATCATCGCGGCAAACGGTGCTCAGTTCTCCGTATGTGGAGTGGGAAATGCTGTGCTCCGTCTAAATAATGGGCTTACAATGACTTTGTTGGATGCCTGTTATGTCCCGACTGCTACTGTTAATATGATATCGGTTTCTCAGGCTACATCGCGTGGAGCTAGCATGAAATTCTCTGGTAAGAACGTGTTTGATGGGTCTGGAACCAAGATTGCCACTAAGTCTTCAGAATTCAATAATCTTTATCAAATCCTTGGGCATATTGAGGTTGCTAATGGCTGATGGTATCGTAAAGCAATGTTTTGTTATTCCTGCTAGTGGCATCTGGATGCTCCTTTTATCACTCGCCATCCAATACACACCCCAATACTTTCTTCATCTTTATCCACGACCAATGAACGTCGCCCTTCTTTCTCACTCTTTACAGGTAAAATGTCATTATGATCAATCTATGTGTTTGGATGTCTCTTTTTGTTACACTATCAGCGTTGAATGCAAAATTCATTCAAACACACAAGACATATATGTAGCTTCTCTTCGGGAGAACAACAAGTTGAAATACTGAATCGTCTCCCTATAAAGTTTTTCACTTATAGAATACGTATGAGGTAGGAGAAACCATAACGTTTTGGGAAGTTGTTGTAATCCCTTCAAGTAGAACATAGATCAATCCACATCCAGCCAGAACGAATCGGACTTTAGACAGTATAGAAGTCATTTGTCAGCATATAAGTTCGAATAGATGACAACGTTGGAGATCCGATTGGCTGCATATAAGCATTAACAGAAGTGACGGCGTTTCGCGAATTCGAATCACGTGATGTGTGAAACGGTGTCTCACATTGCCAACGGATTAATTTCTAACCGTTTATCCGGCTAAGTTCTCTCTTCTTCACCAAGTTATCGAGTTGAGCAAACGAGTAGAAAATGTCCATGTTGAAAAGCTTGCAACAGGTTCAGTTTTCCTTTGGGATTTCCAACCTTCTGTCCGACGATGAGAAGCTAAGTTCGGCCGTTGGCTTCCACAAATGGTTGTCGACTTTCAAATGTGCACTAAAAACACTGCCTTTTGGGATTGCTGATTATGCCTTTGAAGGAATCGTCCCTGAATCTGATGATGATCCTAATCTAATTCTTGCTGCTTATGATGGTATCCTCACTGTCGCAGTGGGTAACGCTGTGGATTTTTACCTCCAGGAGGAAATTGGCTTCGACCTCAAAGGTAAGAGACTTCTTGATTATTTGATTGATGAATTTCAGTACGCTTCCCCTACACAGGCTGTATCTCTGTTCACTCAGTTTCAAACACATGACTGGGAAATGTCCTCGGATGAATTATTTTCCGCTGCGACGAGATTGGAGGATTCTGTTTACAGCAATCCTGCAGTCACTCCTTCTACTTTGAGTGCTCTCAATTTCCTTTCTACACTCCAGCGGAATGGCTTGGACCAAGAGGTAAACCAGATTTTATCCTCTTTCCAGGTTAAATATGGCGCCGGATTTAAGGACTTCACGTTTCCAAACATCATCCGCATTACACGGAGTTTGGGAATTAACGGTTCAGCCAAACTTAGAAAAAGTGACCCTTCCCTCTTAGTGCAGAAGGTATCAAGAAGATCAAAGAAGAAGTGTTCTCCAAACACTGTGACAACGTCCTCTAGCTCAGACACCACCAGGGTCTTTTTCTCTTCGCAGGCTCCCTACCATGTTTTGACCTCCCGTTCTCTATTCACCCATCTTAGTACAGATAGCGATATTATTATGGCCATGACCAGAGATACATGTGGCTATCATACCGTATGTGGTGTGGGAGATGCTGTGATCCGTCTGAACAATGGGCAAACTGTCGCTGTGAATAATGCCTGTTATGTCCCAACTGCTCCTCACAATCTGATATCGATTTCTCAGACTACATCCAAAGGAGTCATTCTGCAATTTTCTGGTCAGAATATGTATAATGTTTCTGGATGCAAGATTGCCACCAAGTGCCCTGAAGGCGAGAATCTTTATAAAATTCGTGGACGCATTCAGGTCGCTGAAGTATAAGGCTTTGTTTTCTAAGTCTGTTTCTTCCTGCTACTGGTGTTTGACTGACTCTTTGGTTACTGGTTCTTCAGTACACTACACTATGGATGCTCTTCTCTCTCTATTTCCATGATGAGTGTTTTCGTACAACCGACGAAGTCTGTGATGCCACCTTCGACTACACTACTTTTTTTTAAGTTCAATAACTTCTCCATGTCCTCTGGTTAAACAATGGCATTAGTAGTATCAAACCTGATGATTCCCATCACAAGGCATATCACTCCTATGTTGCCAACTCCGCCTCTTACCCGTATCGAGAATGCAGTGCTCTTTATTCATAGAGACTGTAGTAATGTACCTCTATGGGGAACACCTAATCTTACGGCTGGTATATGGTGGAGACTGTCAGGTGACCTTCAGGACCAAGTGGCACCCAAGTGTACGTAAATGTATGAGACATGACTTGAATAGGGACGGAAAGGGAACATCGGGAACGATTGGTCCTATCTGGTGGGGACGACCAAATGACCACAGGAGTGGTCTATAAGAGTCAGCGGAATTCCCGGGTGGCACCAGTGTGACGACAGGACGACTGTATATTGTAATATGGACTAATTGAGTATCACATCTACTTGTACACCTGCAAGGATACTTCGTAGTTGAGCACACTATTCACATTCATACCAATTGTTGTAACCTGTTTTACACTCATTATGTAAGAACCCAAAAATCAACTGCCAATATAGACATTGTTTCTCTACAAATGTATTGGTTGTAGCCTCCTTTTTTTTTTTAACTTATACTTAACTTTTACATTGTGTACCAGTAGGGTTTCTGTGGCGGCGGTTATCAGTGTTGAAACGTTAGCGGTGCTTGTGGCTTGACTTTTTCTTTCTTAACTATTTCGCATATTTATACCAGTCGGGATCCCTTCGTCTAGACTTGTCCTTCAGTTATCAGCTGTTTTACTTCTGTTTTACTCTTTCTTTCTTCATTCAATACTTTCGACCTCGTTGAGAGTTTTTGATCTTGTTCAAGCTTTCCTGTGTTTCAACTTCTGCTTTTTAAGTTTGGGCTTAACATCCCTTCTTGCGCCGCAAGCGGAGACTCAGCTTTTGCTTGTATCAATCAAAGCTTCTCAGAGTTCTAATAGTTCTTGAATTGCGTTCTGGTGTAGTAGACAGTTCTGTCAATGATTTTCTCCTTCCATTCGTAATGCTCTTCCAGTCTGTGTTGCCTAGTGGGATGCCTAGTGTCTTTGTGTGACCCAACTGCTGTTGATTGCTCTGATCAATTTGGCCGAAAGGAATGGTGGTTCTTCTGACTTGTGGTGTCGGCTTCCCAAGTAACATGTACCATGATTTCGCGTTGTTCACGTCCATGGTACTGAACTTTAAGAAGAGTTTCAGTTCTTGGAGATATGATTCTTCATCCTTGGGGGTGGCGAGAAGTGTTGTGATGTCGTCTGCATAAGCCACACTGGTGAATTTGACCCAGTGAAGACCGGACCAGATGTGTATGCCTTGTAGGCTCTGTTTCAGTCGTGTGAGATAACATTCGATTGCCATCACAAACAGAGTTGAGCTTAAAGGAGAGCCTTGTAGTACCCCGCGACGTACCTGGAATCCTTTTGAACTTCTGTCGTTGATCTTGACTTTGGTTTCCAGATGGAAAGTGATCTTGTGAATGGCATGCTGCATGTTCTCTGGGACTCCCAAGCGAATGAGGACTTCAGAAATGTATCGATGTGAAACTGAGTCAAAGGCCTTAGTGAAGTCGGTGTTGAGCATCTTCTCTTGTCCGGTGACGTAGTGGAGTTGGTCCAGATAGTGCTCACCAAAGGTTCGGTTGGACAATTTGCGCCCTCCTTGTCTCTGGTAGTGTTCAATGATCTTTCTCAGCCATGCTTGTGCCGTCTCTAGCTTCTTGCCTGGAACGAAGCCAAACTGCTCTTCTGAGATCACTTCCTTCAGCGTCTTCATCATTCTTCTGTTTATCACCGTTGCCACGATTTTTAACATAGTTTCTTCGAGTGATATTGGGCGGTAGTTCTCAATCTTGTCTGGGGATCCCTTCTTGTGGACGAGGATCATCCTGACTTTAGTGAGGCTGTTCGGGAGTTCCTCGTCATGAAAAGCTAGTCCATTCGTCATGTTGACCAGGATGGGAGCCAGACTTTGAAAGTACTGGAACCATGCCCTGTAGGTCATGCCGGATGCACCTGGAGATGTCTCTTTCCTGCGGTAGAGCCTTTTGATCGCCGTAAATTCTTGCAGTGTGAATTGTGAGGCGAGTGAGTCTCTTGTCTGATTACTGATCTTCTTGGAGATGGGTGCCAGATACTCTTGGTAGCACACTGTCGCAGTCTGGGAGTCCTGAGCGGTGTATAGCTCCGCGTAGTAGTCATTGGCTATCTGGAGGATCTTTTCGGGATCCGAGGTAACCTGACCATGTTCGTCCTGCAGCGCTCGTATCTCCTGTTGACGAGTTTGAAAGATCTTCTTCAACACCTTAGGAGAAGAGTTATGTTGTGTGAAACTAGAGAGCTGGTCTTGTACCAAGTTGTCTTGCTCATGGGGTGTGGAACAATGTTTCACCAGGAGGTCAGCATTAGCTTGGGCTTCGTGGCAATGACGTGTGACGATGCCGAAGACATCATCGTACCATCCCTTGGGTGTTGGTATCCAATTCATTGCTTGGTCTCGACCTTGAGCTTGGAGTGTATCCCATACCCTTCTTGCGCTGTCGTCCCGGAGATTACACCTGATTGTATCTGAGCTTAGAGCGAACAGGTTTTTGAAGTCTGGGTGGACTAGGTAGTGATTCTGGATTGGAGGGAGAGATTGTTTGGTGCCTTTGCGTGAGGAGTTCTTGCTGTTGAGGGACAGCTGGAACGTGATCGGGAAGTGTGAACTGCCATATAGCTGGTCCTCTCTGTGGTAGCTCCACTGGTGTGTACACTGCAGATCTCTGGAGAGATAGAATCTGTCCAGACGTCTCTTTCGGGATCGATTTCCCGAATAGTTCGTGTACCAGTGGGTGAGGTTGTGTGGAGGGCAACGCTCGGTAACATCGATGAGGCGTTCTTCTTTCAGTAGGTCCCGCAGATGTGTAGTGCGTTCAAACCGAGAGTAGGTGTCGCAGAGGACACTGGTGTCAGTTAGCGCGTTGGAAAGAATCATGTTGAAATCTCCTCCTATGAGGAGTGATATCGGCTCTGAATGTTGGTCTCTGAGCATTGTTAGCGTGCGTTGGGTGTGTTTGTGGAAAGTGGCCCAGAACGCTAGTTGTGTCTCGTCTCCATCGACTGGGGCATAGACGTTGATGATCCATAGCAGATTGGTGGATTGTTTGTGTTGGAACCTGACTAGTACGTCTGTTGTTCTGTCCGATATCTGAGGAGAGTTGGAGAGTTTTTGGCTGTCTCGGATCATGTTCGTTGAGAGAATTATTTTGGTTTTGTTGGTCGTGTTGCCAACGAGGGTTAACCCTCGCTGCTCCAGGGAGTCGCAGACATCTTGGTAGTAAGTCTGGTCAATTGGTAGTTCTTGCATCAGGCTGACGGTGAGCTGCTTTGTAGTGTCGCCTATGCTGTTGTCTTGTTCATTGATGGCTCGTTGGATCACGGCATGGATCGCCACCTCAGTTCGTGGTTGTTGAACATTGTGGGACGTCACACGTATGGTGTTTGGCGTGTCCGGGCTCATCAATATTGCAGCGAATGGTTCTCTGGAACCGGTCCCTGGCTGCGCAGGCGTCTCTGGTTGTACTTTTGGTTATCTCTCTGAGCCAATTCCAAGTAGGATGGTTCCACAATGATGGCTGGCTTTAGGCTGCTAGCTGTTCGTTTGTTTGTTTGTTTTTAAATATTTTGGATCATCTTCACTATTTCGCGGGTGATGAGTTTAAAACATTTAGGAACGCTCAACGAGATCTAAAGTACTGATAAAGTAAAAAGAAGAACACAAGGTAAGACCAAGGACGAAGTGATTGAGAAGGGATCCCGACTGGTACAATTTTATAAGTTAAGCTGATTTTTTTTTTTTTTTAACATATATTTCGGATCATCTTAACTTATAAAACTGTACCAAAAATGTACCTGTCGGGATCCCTTCTCAATCACTTCTTCTTTGGTCTTACCTTATGTTCTTCTTTTT